>OV702293.1:281536421-281758362 GCA_916181665.1 Avena sativa
AAAGACTGTGAAAAGCTGTGGTCTAGTGCAACTCCAGTTGGTGCTAAATTGAACAATAGGCGACAAGATGAGCTCTATCTGAGGCATGCACGTTTTCGCATCAAAGCATTCCTGGTTAGTCTGGCGGTACCAATGCTGTCTATCCATCAATCGCATGCATAATTTCACCGTCTTATGCACTTACCTTACCTGACTATCTATATGTATAGTTGTTAAAAGGAAAGACAATTGACAAGCTGGACGATGCTGCATTGGATCGCAAGTACCCTCCAAATCTTGTCGCAGAGCACTCTTACTTTCTGGACTATGACCGCTATGACTTGTTTGGTTGGTTTTTCGATTCCGACCTCTGTAAACTTGCTTCCTTGACCGACTACCAGCGGCTAGTCCTTTTTAATGATGTAAGTACTCACTACTTTCAGTTAAGTTATGCATCTAGATTTAATATATACTCATATCGTAACTTGTTTCCTCTTCTTTTTTCCCTTTGAGTGGTTGATGGGCTAATATTTTCTTAATCTGTCTTTGAAAACCTACTTCTTTTAGCATGCCCTTATGTGAGTAACTTTGAGTTCTACGTGACAAGGAAAAGAATAAACTTATGGACATTACAGCTTGTGGAGATTAAGCACATTTAGATTATGTGTTTTCAAAAAGTTTGTTATAATTTGTGTGATGTACAAGAGAAGGAAAATTAATTATATAGTACCTTTTAACCATACTTCTGGGTGTACAACCTTTCAATGATAATATTTTTAATATACAGAGGCAGTTTTTGAAAGAGCAACACCTATAAACCCCAAGAGGTCCACAAGCAGACTGCTCCATAAATGGAGTACTATCCATTTTTTATAAATTGCACATACAAACTGATTTGCCTGATTTTGTTTTAGATCACCTATATTTTGACATGCTCTAGTACTATGTGTGTGTTTTTTGGAATCTCTTGAAGTGTACAAGTACTCAAATCAATAAAATGCGTCTTGCATATAATCCTAAGAGATAAAAAAAAATCCATGATCTATGTACAGGATTTGTTATTTGCAGGAGAGGTATAATATGTTGTTTCGTTTCTTTTTTGTGCAGTCTGGTGAGTATGAAAATTGGGACCGTTACCGGTTGTTTTATAACACCCCTGAAACTGATAGGGATTATCTACTGTACTGGAAAGCACTTACGGAGAAAATTAAAGTATGCATGTTACCGCAACAGCTAATCCAATTTTAGAACTTTGTTTAATATTTCTTTTAGTTTTGGACTGACAGCTTTTTGTTCTTCACAGTGGATTGAAGCTTACATTCATAAAGGAAAGAATTCTGATGACGTAAGCATATATATTGACCCCGCAAATGAATTCTTTTTCTGTTATTTCGGTTAATGAACCTAGAGCATGAGGCTTCTAATTGTAAAAAAAAAGACTCCACAAAACCATGGAATTGTAGCAAATCTGTACAAACACGGTAGCCTCACAGTAACTTTTCTGTTTTATCTGTTTTAGTGGGAGAACATGTGGATGAAAGCCAAGTACCAAGCAATTAGGATCGCTACTAATTTTGACAATATTCATCTAGAGCTAGCTTCTCTTGGTTTCATGGTACGATTCCTCTGTCCCTTGCTAATTTAGATGGTAAGCTTTGGTTATGGCTATATTTAACAAGTGTATTCTTTTGATTTAATTTAGGAGTTTATATGGAGAACACGTATTCATGTCTTGTTCTGGAAGGATCTTGATGGTGTCTTTTTTGAGATATGGAAGCTGGTCATCAAGGATCAGGTTAGCATTGTACATCAGTCTTTATGAGAGAATTCCTTATTTGACACTATTTGGAAATATGATTCCCTATTTGACACTGAAAAAGTTTTTGTTCCTTATTTGATACTTGGTCTAATTTTTTTGCCTTATATGACACCACCGTTTGTTCCGTCACATGCATCCGTTAGTTTTTTTTCCGGATGGGCCAAAATACCCCTGCCAAACTGCCCAACACCGAGAAAACCAAAATCCCTGGGACCTTCCCTGGAGGAGGAGATTTGCGCGTAAGAGCTTGCGTGTGATGTGCGCCGCGCTGGATGACACGTACGGTCGCGCCCGGAACTTGCCAGACTCCTTTTTTTTCTTAGAAAAACTCGCCTTCCTTCTCATGTTGTGGTGTTATGCCGCGGTAGTTGCTGAGGCACACCTCGACGGCGGACACGTCCTCTTGTCTTAATACTTTCCGGACGACGTACGTTACGAAGCGATACACGATTTGGAGATACGTGTCTTGCTTCTTTCTCCATTTTTTAGTTCGACTTAGTACTCCACATGATTACATGCCTGGGTATTCCTGTCGTCCTGCGTCAGCGCTTGGTTTGGAGCCACTCATCTGCCGCTGCAGCGATGGTGATGGCGCCTGCGCAGTCACAGCTCTGAGAGAGAAAATGTACAATGTTTATTTTTATGCACCAGGGGCAAAAGCGTCCTTTTATGTGTCTGCTTAAAACTGTTGGTGCTCCAAATGAACTAGAGTGCCATATAAGGCAAAAAATTATACCAAGCGTAAATAAGGAAGGGAAACATTTCTAGTGTCAATTAGGCTTAGAGAATGTTGTTATCTTCCTTGTGGAATGTTCAGGTGTGTTTCAAAAAGGCCCTGAAAGAAGTTTATGACCTGGGGAAGTTTCCTTCACAAGAACTATTTATGAAGGCTGAGCTGGATGGCAAGTTCAGAATGGAGAAGCAAGTAGGTTACTGTTGTGCACATGCGATCATTATTAATTGATATATCTGTGTTATAGTTTTAATATTTTGATCTTTTGTAGTTTCTCCGGTGCACAGTTGGCATTACTAAGGAAGTAAGTACAGTATGGTGTTGTCTTCATTCCAGTGGTGGAATTCTATACACTAGATTTAGGGGTGCGCCTTGGCGCACGACCCCCCATCTTTCGTACCGGTAAACCATCTGTGAAAACCTATAATAATAAGCATCTATGAAAGTCGATGATAGGAAGTAGTAAATAAAGAGCGAATAGTTATCCGTTTCAGTTTACTGGATAAACGGAAAAAAACAGCTGATGAAGAGGAGAAAAGTACACCGCTTAACATGTGGATTGGACCAAACAGTAAAATAGAGAAGTGCCCTACATATAAGTGCCAAAGGTAGAGAAATATACTACACATATGTACAAATACATGGTTATAAGATAACAATAGTCAAGCATAGGAAGCTAACATAAGGAGTTTGTTGGGCAGCTTGAAAACAAGTGAGATTGGAATGAACACCGGAGAAACGGGTGCAACTTTAGTTTGCTCCAAGACTGGCCTTCATGAAAAGCATGGCACTGTACTTACCTAAGAAGAAAAGAGGTACAGTATGAGCACAACATAACAATTTAAAGAATGTATTCTACAAATTATGAAGTGACAAATTCTAACATCATAAAGCACTTACTTACACGGTCAACTGACCAAGGTGTTAATAGAATATTGCAAGACTGGATAAATGCTGTAATGAGCAGCTAGCATTATTTTAGCTGGCTCTAAACCACTAATTTAGTTCTCTATGTGGCATAGGCCCTAATGGATGTCTGACTTGTCTATGTTTGTAGATTGTTTTCTGATAAAGATATGTACTACCCTCCTTATAAATATTAAGCGGCAGATTTCTCCCGTGGGAGAGTAACTACTGTATATCCAAATGGCTTTCTACGCTAGTATCTAATATAATACCACTGGAAGCTAAAAGCATAGTGTAGTGCAGGTGCAAGTGACACGCTTAATACATTAATAGGTAGAAACAAGAGAACTTTTTTTGGTTCCTTCCAAGAAACCAAACAAGAAATCACTTGCAGCAAGTTCCAAGATCAATCCTATAATCAGTGGCAGAATCTTTCAAAATATCATATACATAAACATTATTAGAGAGCAAGAGATCATTGCATTAGAGTCTCCTCATATACATAACATTATTAGGCAGCAAAACTGGACAATAAAACTATCACTCTCAAGGGATGCAAACAAAAGAAATGATAATAATCATCAGAGAAAATTACACGGTATCAGCAAGAGGACGGACGTACCAGAAGTCCATAGAATTTTATGATCTAGGATATCGAATTTTAATTCATCACTAAAACCTCCAGCAGTTGTTTTATAAGAACACTAAAAGAAATTACACAGTATCATCAGTTCTTTGTCAAAAAAAGTACTCCCTCCGTCCAGAAATAACTGATTTGAGTTTATCTAGATTCAAATATATCTAGACTCATTTTAGTGTATAAATACATACGAATTTAGACAAACCCAAGTCAGTTATTCTTGGACGGACGGAGTATCTAGCTACCATCTTGAAATACATCAATGTACCCTATCACACAACAGCAAAGTTCCTGAACTATCATGAACTCTGATTAAATTCTAAAACAAATGAAACTTTGCTAGCCCAGTACTAAATCGCTGCTTAGTGCTGTGAATATTTGGTTTGATAGCATAAGACTTTACCACTGCAAAAGAGTAGGAAAAATCAAAATAAAATGCAATAGTCAATAAGTAAATGAGGTCAACATGACTGCTTATTTGATAAATCACTTGAAACTGAAGTAATGTTTCAGACGGTAGGAGCACTGTGTTTAGTTCAAGATGTATCTCTTAAAAAGTTAAAATTAAAGCTTAAAGCTTAAGAATGTTTTCTCGGGAGAATACTTAGATTGGTGCCTGATCAGTTTCCACTCTCCAGTAGCATAAATCTTGTTTTTCACCGGTGCAAAACAAACTCCACCTGCATCTGACAGACAAGTTTAAGTTTAGTTACACAATTCACTTTCTTATGATATAAGCACCACCATTTGGTGTCAATCTAGCATTATTTCTGCAATAGAAAAAACAACCATCAAAGTATAGCGGAAGCATCATGCATACTTTATTTAGTCTAGATAAACAGGGTGGCAGCAGTCATAAGTATTTGCAAACCATTTGAATGAAAATTTGCATCCGACCTTTATGCAGTCACTACGGAAATTGGTGGGCCTGTCGGAAAAGATGTCGCCACGCTTATGGGATAAGAATCAGAAACAATGGTATTGAGAAGCAGCGTGCAAAACAATATTGGTAATCATCTACATGAGAAGCTTATAGCATGGCCTGAACTTTCAGTGTGTCGGATTATATGCACTTCTACACTAAGAGTTCATGTTTTCACAAAACAACTGAAAAAAGTTCAGGATCATTGATACAACCATTTTGAAGAGATGTACATACTGCAATAGTGTCTAGATATTTTGCTGCTTTTTACCAAGTATTGCGTTGAAAGAACAATTTAAACCCTGATCCAAACTGCAGTATCACACACATGAACATTTTGGATAAGAATATTAGGTTACAGAGTAGTTTTCTCGATCGTTATTGTGGTATCCTAATGGTTACTTTGATTTGTATACAACATCAGACACGATATTGAAATGTGCACCACGATATAAGCATTTGTCCGTAATTGGTGCCGGCAATAGACTGCTCTCTGGTTAGCATAGGACTGCTTTCAACCTGCATGACCTCCTCTCAAAAGCACTGCTAAACTCGGATCAAGGACTGGTAACAATAGATCACCCAGAAAAGGTCAATTAACTATAAAGAAAAATTATATGCTGGATATATGCCATGAACACTCATCAGTCTGCTCTTTGGTTGACATTAAATTGATTCTGGGTGGATACTGCATCAGACGCCCTCATCAGTTTATCCAGGGATGAGGTGGCTCTCATCCTCTCACAAGGTAAAAGCGAGCACCATGGCCAGCAATAGGACTGCCTTCAACCAGCATGGCCTCCGCTCAAAAGCGCTGCTAAACTTGGAGCAAGAACGGCTAACAATAGATCACCC
Source organism: Avena sativa (assembly GCA_916181665.1). Taxonomy (NCBI): domain Eukaryota; kingdom Viridiplantae; phylum Streptophyta; class Magnoliopsida; order Poales; family Poaceae; genus Avena; species Avena sativa. The sequence continues at coordinate 281,542,276 of OV702293.1, forward strand.
AGAAAAGGTCAATTCACTATAAAGAAAAATTAGAACGGCTAACAATCTGTCCAGGCAAATTGTTCAAACCAAGAAATAAAAAATCTAAACGCACTCAAGTGGGGAATACCTATTATTGTTGCCTGCTTGTGTGGCGTTTCCATTCTCAGTCCCACTTACAAGCGAGGCACGATCAAGACGGATGGACCTTGATGACAGATCTAGTCATCCAAATAAGGGGACAGATACATAGTGAATGATACGAAGAACGGCCATACCTACCTCTTATTTCTTGTTAGGAAGGGGTCATAAACCAAATATCATGAGTTGCCGAAATCCATGTATTGATCAAGATTGAGAACCAACTGAGCCTCTAGAATCTGCAACATATGGCATGTCACTTGTTTGAAAAAATACAGTGCGCTTGTGTCATAAATCACGCATTTATGCAGAAGCATGTACAAATACATATATACAGGAGTCTGCATATGTCAGAAACTACCGTATCCAAGTTGTGTTGCTGCATATATATACACACTAACCAAACATTCATTTATATCACCCAAAACACTCAGCATATATTTTAATCCTAACATCTCTCTCAGAATCTTGCATGAATATGACATAATAATGTAACCCATATTTTCATCACTCTAAAATCTGAATCAGTGTGTGTATGTACCCAACAAAAATTCCAGAAGAGCTTGAATAAGGTTCTTTGAATACCCAGTGACAATGGGTCCTGGAAAAACTTCCTCCGATCGAACTCTTATCTCTCTCACTTATATGTCAGACCACGTATATACACAACAAGATATCAATTACATACACAACAAGATATGTCAGACCTGCGCCAAGGATATGGGAAAGAAGATCTATGTATCAGCTCCAGGCAACAACACAGCAAGTCAAAAGAAAATAGCTTAGCAATGTTCGGATCTAACTTCTAGTAACCTATTGCAGGAAAAAATTCAGAGAGAGGACCTGCAGGTCCTTGACCACGACGAGGCGGAGGAGAGCAGGATGCTACGTCCCTGGCTGCTGTCGTCAGGGATGATGAAGAGGTGGAAAATGCCAGGCAGGGGTGCCGCGCGCCCTGCTCCGGTGCGGCCCTGCCTTCCTGCTCGCCGCCATGCACCTGTCCCGGCGAGGACGATGTGTAGCAGGGGGCGCCGCGGGTGGAGCAGGGGAGCTGTAGGGAGGGGATAGGGCATTAGGAACCGCTGGAGGAGGGCCTCGCCGGGGCTGGTAGGGACGCGGTCGGAGGTGGTGCTCGAGGCCGGCCGGTGGTGCTTGGGGCCGGTGGAGGCGGGGTCGGCCGGTGCCCGAGGTCGGTGTGGGGGCAGGGATGTGGGTAGGGTCGTGCTCCTACGGGATGCGGCCGCGGCGGAGCTCCCTGCCCATATCCACGAGCAGGGGTGGCTCACAGTTGGGGAGGAGAGGGACGTGGCGGCGACTCGTGCTGAATGAGGAAAGGGATTGGAGGATGGAGAAGACGAGGGATTGGGGAGGATACGACCAAGGAGTTTGGGTCTAGGGTTTCACCGCGGTCACTTGTTTTGTCTCACGCTGAAGGGCAAGCGCGGTCCTTGTAGCCCGTGACATCACTAGAAAATACCCACCAAAATCAATGCTTTCGAGGCTGACACACGGGGACCCAAACTTTTGGGAGACAAAATAAACAGCTTGGCTGAGAGCAGTCTCAGTTGTACAGGCTAACCTATGTGCATCTAGCTTTTACCCAAAACACTGTACACCGGGGTAAAAAAGACTTAGCGTGATTGGACTGTGCAGACGCAATGTAAAGGCTTGATCTAATGGCCCATCTGCGCTAATCGCTGTGGTGATAGCCAGGGTTGCCCCTATTATACTTTTAGATACTTTTGTATCTGATGGCACAATAATTTCTGTTATAGGTTCCAGAATATAGAGCTCGTGAGTTGATTGCACAACAGATTAAAGACAAGGTGTGTATGCCTGACTATGTAGATGGATCGACACAGTTGATTGTTAGATTTTTCATGTATTTACACTGTTTTATTTTCAGTTGGTGTTGAGCCACGGTTATGAGCAGTACGCAGGGAAGAAGCTAAAGATTGCAGAGTACATTGGACTGATTCACAGGACATCCACGTAGTTCCATTTGTCTCTGCATGCCTTCCATAGGTGGTTGTTCTAATTTTATTGCTCCCTCCGATCCAAATTACTTGTCATAGGTTCGTTGAATCTAGATATATTTTGTGCAACATTTTGCCTAAAACTGCGACATGTAATTTGGATTGGAGGGAGTAAGAGTAGTTTGGACAAGGTGGCTCTTGTTATCTTAGCATTAGGATTCCAGGGAAACAAAACTGCAATATCCCAAGCAACCGTACTGCATGTGGATGTATGGTAAAATAATTCGTATTTTGATGTTACCTATGAAGCCGACTCCTGAAATATCAGGCAACTGCTAGTTGGATTTACCATAAACTTATACTCTGTTTTGAATTATAAGACGTTTATGACATCGATTGTCAATTACTCCCCACCGTCGGCATCTTCGTCACTACTCCCAACCATTGCCGATGTCTTTGTGACTACTACTGCCGCTGCCTTGTGCCCTACCACCCCGAATCCTCGAGCACCTTGATTCCTGTCACTACTCCCAACCGTTGCCGATGTCTTCGTGACTACTACTGCCGCTGCCTTGTGCCCTACCACCCCGAATCCTCGAGCACCTTGATTCCTCTCAGCACCCCGCGCCGACGACGGTGAAAGTTCACATTTTTTATGCTCCGACGATGTGCTCCTGGGAGAGGAGGCGTCCGGTCTGTGTCCTCCAATGGTCCTCATTCTCCTCGCTCGCTTGTTGCCCTCCCACTCTCACTTCTCTGTCCCGTTGCCTCGCCGCTCTCTCCCTTGTGCCTCCTACCACCGTCGGCATCTTTGTCACTACTCCCAGCCGCTGCTGATGTCTTCGTCACTACTCCCGCCGCTGCCTTGTGCCCTACCACCCCGATTCCTCTTGCACCCCGTGCCGACGACGGTGAAAGTTCACATTTTTATGCTCCAACGACGTGCTGCTGGACGAGGAGGCGTTCGGTCTGTGTCCTCTGGAGACGTACTGCTAGGAGAGAAGGCGCTGGATATGCGTGCGCCGGCGACGTGCTTGTGGGCGAGCAGCTGGAAGACTGCTGGACGAGGAGGCGCCGAAGCAGCAACAAGAGAGCGCGGAGCAGCGGCAAGACTGCTGTCGTCATCTCGGTGACCGTCTCCGGTCTGGTACTTCCTCCCTTCTCTCTCTGTAGCATCAGATTAGTCACCCAAACCCTGCTGTATATTGGTTTCCAAGGAGCGAATTTGGATGGCACTTCGATTTCTGTCGAGTACTGCTTGTTTAAACTGAACTTATTTCTTGTTTAACCATAGTGCCCCCCTCTCTCTCATGCATGATTTGAGCTGCTATAGCCTGTAGGGGTAGAACTAATTTCATGTGTGCATTTGAATAAATTTAATCTAAGTTTCTTATTTTGCCTCGGCGATTTGTTATAAAAATGAATTTTTCTGACGAAAATTGTTGTTCCTTAGTCTATATCCATGAGATGGGAGTACTCTATTATTGGTGATTTTTTTTGCATATCCCCTTGCTAGACTGAACTTGTTTCTTGTTTAAACGAAACATGGAAATCTTAACATATCTGATCATGTATTGACGGAGAATTCATTTCGGTCATCATCATGTATTGCTAGAGAGATGAAACCAAAACTGATACACTGTTCTGTGTTTGTAGAAGCAACATGAAGTGTTGATTTCATTAATTCATTCAGTAGTCTGTAATGGTATCAATGAGAGTCAAATGAACAAGAAGAAAACATCAAATCCCCTTGCTAGACTGAACTTGTTCCTTGTTTAATTGCATATCTCCTATTCCTTTTAAACAGAACATTGCTTGTAGTGATTCTTTGCTTGTACTGATACTTTGCTTGTACAAAATCAGTTTAAAGTTGGAATTTGTTTGCTTGTACCAATTCTTTGCTTGTACGGATTATTTTCTTGTACTCCTACAGTGAAGAAAAAACAGTCAAGTTCAGTTCAATGTGAGTATCATGCTACAATGGTTACTTGCTTGTACTCCTACAGTGAAGAAAAAACACAAAACCACAGTCCCTAAGTTACTCACGTAAGACACACATGCCGATTTTTGGTCAAAAACCGTACAATTGACCATGCAGTCAATTATGTGCTTATTTTTTATTTTAAGCATCTATTTGGATATTAGTAGCTTATAATATTGAGAAACATAAACTGATTTGATACATCAACTCAAAGCCATCCAATTCTTTCAAATTGGCCATCTTGCACATTAATTGTACTTCCTCTGGCCGATATTAATAGCCTTGGTTTCATCTAGATTCATATATATACTTAAGTATTTTCTGTTAGCCCTCCACATTATCTAGAAGCCAATAGATATAAGTTGTATATTATCTCATTGTCCTTGGTAGCAATTAATTGGGTGGGGGTACGACGGAGAAGGCCTTCTCTTATTTTGCCAAGATGAAGTTAACCTTGTCTTTTCTTATTTCTCTTCCTTCCAACTAGTAGTAAACCGCAAAGTGGTTTTTACATCACTTACAGTTTTTTGTTTACAAGATGATGCATTTAGGGAAACAAAACTCGAATATATTTTCTGCTTCGATTGAGCACGTAACGAAGGAGACCGAAGACATGATGTGGTTTGTGTTCGACGCGGGGCTTCACGATGAACCAAATAGTGGCGGCGCCACGACCTATTTGTTGTTAGAGAAGTGCCTCGGCGATGAGCTTCCGTGGCGGCGCGACGCACTGCAGCTCTCATTGGGACGGCGACCCGAAGCGAGAGGAAGGGGAAAAGGGTCCATAAGGACCGCAAGCTCACCCTGAGAGCGCGCTCACGCACGAGGTGGCGCCGGAGTAGTTAGGTCTAGGAGTTGCGGTTTTTTGCTGGTATTGGGCCTTATGCTCGTCGATGTGGGTGCTCTAGGCGGGTGCGGCCAGATCTGGAGAGTAGGGTTTGTCTTTGTGGTTCTTAAGCTCCTCTGGCCAGAGCTAGGGATTGTTGGAGATATGCCCAAGAGGCAATAATAAAAATAGTTATTATTATATCTTTGTGTTTATGATAAATGTTTATATTCATGCTATAATTGTATTAACTGGAAACATTAATACTTGTGTGATTTGTAAACTTGTTATAGTCCCTAGTAAAGCCTCTTTGTAATACTAGTTTGTTGGTTACTATATGATCATAAACATCGAGATGTTATTAACAACAAGATCATATCATTAGGAGAATGGTGTGATGAACATACTCCTATAGTTAAGCGTAGCATAAAGATCAAGTCATTTCAATAGTTTGTTTGCTCTATTGGTAAAGTAAAGTATGGCGAGACAAAGGGAAATTGGTATCGTATGTAAATGGTTCATCCGATCACGAAGTAATGGTAGAAATATGTGAAAGCCATATGAATTTCTAGATTCCTCTATTGGTTATTGATCGGAGAAGAGTCTCTACCGTGTCTGCATAATTCACGAACCGTAGGGAGACACACTTAAGGATTCGATGTTGTTTAGTAGATATGGAATGTGAGTAAGAAGACTGAATGTTGTTCGGAGTCTCGGATGGGATCTAGGACATCACGAGGAGATCCAGAATGGTCCGGTGAATAAGATTCATATAAGGAAAGTCCAATTCTGGAGTTCGGGAATGGTTTCGGTGTTTTCACCGGAATGTTCTAGAAGGGTCTAGAAGGTCCACCGATCCGGAGTGGGAAGGGTACATGGATGTGTCATGACAAAGTGGAATGGTTGCATCATGTCCTAGGTCACTTGTTTGGGCAATTGGAAAAGAGAAATCAAACTCTAGTTTGAAAAGTCAAAAGCCAATTTGAAAAAGTCAAATCCCAACAACATTGGTTGCCTCTAGGACTCCTCCCTCTCCTTGCCGCCAGCCAAGCTAGGGGAGTTGGGGGAGGACTCCCCTCCCCTTGCCTTCCCTCCCTCTCATAAATAGAGGAGAGGGGCGCCCCCTTGGCCCTCCCACACATCAAACCCTAGATTGGTCGCAGCCTCTAAAGTTACAGTCGATTTAGAGCCTCTAAAAGCAGCCGCCGTCTAAACCTATACTAGCCGCCGGCTACCTCTAAACCTTGGCCCCATAAACCCTAGATTGCCGAGGACCTCTTCTACTCCACCATACCTGCTTCGGCTTAGGCAAAGCCCTGCAGGATTTCCCCTCTAAACTCCGACACCACACCGTCGTGCTGTCGGAATCACGAGGAGAGATCTACAACCTCCGCTGCGTGCTGGAACAAGGGAGAGGAAGGTCTTCATCGAGTACCGAACGTGTGACCGACCGCGGGAGCGCTGCCGGAATGCGGCGACGGAAGGATCGTCTACGAGATCTTGAGATCGGCAAGTGAACGACTACATCACCCACGAGAATCCAATCTCGTTAACTGCTTTGAAATCTTCAAGGGTGAGTACTCTATCGAATCGTTGCTATAATCTAATAGATAGATCTTGACTTGTATGTGTTCATGCGGTAGATTTTTTTTGTTTTCCATGCTACGAACCCCTACAGTGGTATCAGAGCCGTGTCTATAAGTAGATCTGTTGCACGAGTAGAACACAATGGTCATTGTGGGCGGTGGTGCTTTTATTATCAATTGCTTATTGTGTACTTTGCATCTTGCGGGATAGTGGGATGAAGCGGCCCAGGCTAACCTTATATGACATCGTTCATGAGACTTGCTCCATGCTCGACATGCAACTTGTATTGCATAAGTGGCTTTGTGGATGTCTGTCTCTCCCATCACAGTGAAGATTCAGTTTACAACGGGCACTTGATAGTTCTTGCATCAACGTTGTGGTTCTTGTTCGTAAGTTAGAACGGTACTTATTGGAAAGCCCCAAACCACGTAAAACATGCAAAGAAAATTAGAGACGTCTAACTTTGTTTTGCAAGGGTGTGTTGTGATGTGATATGACCATGATTGTGATTATATATGATATATGCAATGATCCTTATTGTAAGTCGGCAACCGGCAGGAGCCTTATGGTTTTCTTTTAATTTCGTTAAGACCTGCGTGTCTATTATTCAAAGTAGTTGTAATAGTTGATGCTGCTGGATGACAACCATGGAGCGGTGCCATTGACCTTGACGCCACGCCGGTGATGATGGAGATCATGTTCGTGCTTAAAGATGGAGATCGGAAGCACAAGAAGAAAGGCCATATCATATCACATATTATGAATTGCATGTGATGTTAATCCTTTTTATGCATCTTGTATTGCTTAGATCATGATGGTAGCATTATAAGATGACCCCTCTCACAAAATATCAAGTAATAAAGTGTTCGTCCTTAGTTAGCACCGTTTCCAAGACTCGTTGTTTCGAAGCACCACGTGATGATCGGGTGTGATAGACTCTGCGTGTGCATACAACGGGAGCAAGCCAGATTTGCTCATGCAGAAACTAAGGATAATCTTGACGAGCCTAGCATGTACAGACATGGTCTCGGAACACGGATCACCTAAAGGTAAAGCATGAGTCATAGAGTAGATATGATGAACATGTTGATTGTTCGCCTTTGAAACTACATCATCTCTCGTGATGATCAGACTTGATGTAGTGGATTTGGTTCATGTGATCACTAAAACAATTTAAGGGATATTGTTTTGAGTGGGAGTTCACCTAGATTAATTTAAGTATTAATTAGAACCCAATTTTTCATAAACTTAGTCTAAACTATTGCAAATATGTTGTAGATCATGGCGGCCCCTACCATCAATTTTAATGCATTCCTAGAGAAAGAAAACTTGAAAAGCAATGGAAGCAACTTCACGGATTGGTTCAGCAATTTGAGGATTGTCCTCAATGCTGGTCAGTTGACCTATGTGCTGGATGCACCGCTGGGTGACCCACCTGTAGATGATGTTATCGATGAGGTGAAGAATGTTTTCCTCGTTCGGAAGAATCAGTACTCCACAGTTCAATGTGTTATCTTGTATGGTTTGGAATCGGATCTTCAAAAAAGGTTTGAGAACTTTGACCCACATGATATTGTCTGTGAACTCAAAATGATATTTGAGGCTCATGCGGCAGTTGAGAGTTATGAGGCTTCTGAAAAGTTCTTTAACTACAAGATGGAAGAAGGCAGCTCCATCAGTGAGCATGTGATTAAGATGTGTGGGCACGCCAATAAGCTCAAGAGCTTGGGTATAGTGATTCCTAATACTTTGGGGATTCACCATGTCATCCAATCACTACCACCAAGTTACAAGAACTTTGTGATGAACTACAACATGCAGCGCATGGATAAGTCGTTACCAGAACTCTTCTCTATGTTAAAGTCTGCGGAAGTGGAGATAAAGAAAGAGCACCAAGTGTTGATGGTCAATAAGACCACCAATTTCAAGAAGCAAGGCAAGCCTAAGAAAAATGGTAACTTTAAGAAGGCCGGTAAGAAAGCTATCACGCCGGCGAAGAAGACCAAGGGTGGTGGGCCTAAGCTTGATACTAAGTGCTTTTACTGCAAGGTAGAAGGTTACTGGAAGCGGAATTTCCCCAAGTACTTGGCGGATCTGAAGAACGACAACATCAAGAAGAAAGGTATATCCGATATACATGTTATTGATGTGTATCTTGCTAGTAGTCGTAGTAGTGCCTGGGTATTTGATACTGGTTCGGTTGCTCATATTTGTAACTCGAAACAGGTGCTACAGAATAAACAGAGACTAGCGAAGAATGAGGTGACAATGCGTGTTGGAAATGGGTCAAAGGTTGATGTGATCGCGGTCGGCACACTGCCTCTTCATCTACCATAGGGATTAGTTTATACTTAAATAATTATTATTTGGTGCCTACGTTGAGCATGGGCATTATATCAGGATCTTGTTTATTGCAAGACGGTTACTTGTTTAAGTCCGAGAATAATGGTTGTTCGATTTATATGAGTAGTATCTTTTATGGTCATGCATCTTTGATAGATGTTCTATTCTTATTGAATCTCGATAGCAGTGATACACATGTTCATAATATAGATGCTAAACGTTTGAAATTGAATGATAATTCTACATATATGTGGCACTGTCGTCTTGGTCACATTGGATGGACTTCTTGAATCACTTGATTTCGAATCACTTGAAAGATGCGAAGCATGTCTGATGGAAAAAATGACTAAGACTCCATTTTCTGGTATGATGGAGCGAGCTATGGACTTATTGAAAATCATACGTACCGATGTGTGTGGCAGGATGTGTGTAGCATCGCGCGGTGGTTATCGTTATGTTCTTACTTTCATGGATGACTTGAGTAGATATGGGTATATCTATTTCATGAAACATAAGTCTGAAACTTTTGAGAAGTTGAAAGAATTTCAAAGTGAAGTAGAGAATCAACGTAACAATAAGATTAAATTTCTACGATCTGATCGTGGAGGTGAATATCCGAGTTATGAGTTTGGCGAGCATTTAAAGAAATGCAGAATACTTTCACAATTGACACCGCCGGGAACACCACAACGTAATGGTGCGTTCGAACGTCGTAATCGAACTCTCTTAGATATGGTTCATTCTATGATGTCACTTACATATTTACTGTTATCGTTTTTGGGTTATGCATTAGAAACAGCCGCATTCACTTTAAATAGGACACCATATAAATCCGTTGAAACGACACTATATGAATTGTGGTTTAGAAAGAAACCTAAATTGCCGTTCCTTAAAGTTTGGGGTTGCAAAGCTTATGTAAATAAGTTATAGCCCGACAAGCTTGAACCCAAAGTGAAAAAATGCGTCTTCATAGGATACCCGAAGTAAACTATTGGGTATACCTTCTATCATAGATCCGAAGGCAAAATCTTCGTTGCCAAGAATGGATCATTTCTCTAGAAGGAGTTTCTCTCGAAAGAAGTGACTTGAAGGAAAGTAGAACTCGATGAGGTTGTCGAACCTTCTCTTGGATTTGAGAGTAGCGCAGCACTGGAAGTAGTTCCTATGGCGCCTACATCAATAGGAGAGGAAGCTAATGATGGAGAACATGAAACTTCGGTCAAAGTTACTACCGAACCTCGCAGGTCGACGAGGACTCGTACCACTCCCGATTGGTGTGATCCTGATGGCACTGCGTCAATGTGTAGTGCTTCGTCGGTAAACCCCAAGAGCAAGGTGTGATGCAGCACAACAACAAGTTTTCCCTCAGTAAGAAACCGAGGTTATCGAACCAGTAGGAGGAAGGAACCGTCACATAGGTGTTGCAAGCAACGTGGAAACCTGCACAACACAAACTCAAGACTTTGCCCCAACGAATTAGTGAGGTTGTCAAGCTCACCGATTTGCTGTAACAAAGGATTAAACGTATGGTGTAGAAGGTAATGGTTTGCATCAAGTAAACAAGTAATAGTGGAAGCTGTATCAATGGTAAAGATTGGACCGGGGTCCATAGTTCACTAGAGGTGCTCTCCTTAGATAAACAACATGGCATGAAGGGTAAACAAATTACAGCAAGGCAATTGATAGGAACTGAGTAAGGCATAACAATGCAATACCAGACAAAAAAGATCCTGTGATTCGATTGGGCAATACAACAATATACATAGACCGCCATCCAACTGCATCTATGACTAGAAGTCCACCTTCAGGTTATCATCCGAACCCCCTCCAATATTAAGTTGCAAGCAACAGACAATTGCTTTAAGCAAAGTGTGTAAGGTAAACAATCCACTTGTTATATGAACAAGAGATCATTGTTTTCTCCCTAGTGGCAACATCACATCTACAACCGAAGAGCTTTCTGTCACTTCCCTTGGAAACTAGAGGCATGAACCCACTATCGAGCATAAATACCCCCTCTTGGAGTCACTAGCAACTACTTGGCCAAGATAGCTACTAACAACGGAGAGCATGCAAGATCACAAACAACATAGACATGATAGAATCAAATAGACAAAACCATTAATCAATCTGACATAGTAATCTCAATATCCATAGGATCCCCGCAAACACAACATGCATGATTACAAATAGATTAGATCTTGATCATGAACGGAGCTCACAAGATCTATATATGAAAGAACAAGGAGGAGATACAACCATCTAGCTACTACATGGATCCGTAGTCCAAGGTGGAACTACTCATGCTTCATACCAGAGAAGAAGGCCTCCAGGATGATCTCCCCTCCGGCAGGGTGCCGGGTAGAACTTCAGATCCCCCCGATCTAGGGATGATGGTGGCGGCGGCTACAGAAGGTTTCATGGATTTTTGATCGGGTGCCTAGGGTTTCTGCATCGGGGGCTTCTTATAGGCAAAGAGGCGAGGCCGGGAGGCGGCCAGAGGGCCCACACCCTACCCAGGCGCAGGGTGGGCCTACCCGCGCCTAGGGGGTGTGGCGGCCCCGTCTCGCCTCTCCGTCTCTCCTCTGGACTTCGTGATGCCCACGGTAAAATATTGACTTTAGCTTTTGTCTCGTCCAATTCCGAGAATATTGATTTTCTGCCTTTCTGGAACCAAAAACAGAAGAAAACAGACAACTAGCACTGTGACAACTTGTTAGTTGGTTAGTTCCAGAAAAGATATAAAAACACCTCAAAGTGTAGACAAAGCAAAGCAAAGTAGATAGTAAACAAGCACGGATCATCAAAAATTATAGATACGTTTCCGCCGTATCAGATCCCATTATGAGTGTCATGTTGGTGGACAACACCGACGACCCTGCGACATATGAGGAAGCGATGACGAGACCAGATTCCAATAAATGGCAAGAAGCCATGAAATTCGAGATTGGATCCATGTACGAAAACCAAGTGTGGACTTTGGTAGACTTACCGGGTGGCCGAAAGGCTGTCGAGAACAAATGGATTTTCAAGAAGAAAACATATGTTGATGGTAATGTAACCGTCTATAAAGCTCAACTTGTCGCTAAAGGGTTCCGACAAATTCAAGGAGTTGACTATGATGAGACTTTCTCACCGGTAGCGAAACTAAAGTCCGTGAGGATTTTGTTTAGCAATAGTTGCGTATTATGATTATGAGATATGTCATATGGATGTCAAAACGTAGTTCCTCAGTGGAGACATTGATGAAGAGTTGTATATGGTACAACCCAAAGGTTTTGTCAATCCTAAAGATGCTAACAAGGTGTGCAAGCTTTAACGGTCAATTTATGGATTGAAGCAAGCATCCCGGAGTTGGAATCAACGTTTTGATAAGGTGATCAAAAGTTTTGGTTTTATACAAACTTATGGAGAAGCTTGTATTTACAAGAAAGTGAGTGGGAGCTCTGTAGCATTCCTAGTACTATATGTGGATGACATATTGTTGATTGGGAATGATGTAGACCTTCTTAAAAGTGTCAAATATTATTTGAATAATAGTTTTTAATGAAGGATCTTGGCGAAGTTGCTTACATATTAGGCATAAAGATTTATAGAGATAGATCGAGACGCCTAATATCTCTTTCACAGAGTACATATTTGGATAAAGTTCTAAAGAGGTTTGGAATGGAAGATAGCAAGAAAGGGTTCTTGCCCCATGTTGCCCAATACGACCTTGAGTAAAACTCAAAGTCCTGCTACGACAGAAGATAGAGAGAGGATGAGTAAGACTCCCTATGTCTCAGCCATAGGATCTATCATGTATGCCATGCTATATACTAGACCCGACATTGCATATGCTATTAGTTTTAATTAGCAGATATCAAAATGATCTAGGAGTGGATCACTGGACAACGGTCAAAAACATCCTTAAGTACTTGAGAAGAACTAAGGATATGGTTCTTTCTTATGGAGGTGATGAACATCTCATTGTTAATGGTTACACCAATGCTAGTTGGAACACCGATCCAGATGATTCTAAATCTCAATCTGGATACATATTTACATTGAATGGTGCAACAGTGAGCTAGAGGAGTGCAAAGCAAAGCGCTATGGCAAGATCTTCAACTGAATCGGAATACATAGCTGCTTCGGAGGCTTCACAAGAGGAAATATGGACGAAGGAGTTCATTAAGGAACTTGGTTTGGTTCCTAGTGTGCTGGACCCAATGGCTATCTACTGTGATAACATGGGTGCCATAGCCAATGCACAGGAGCGAAGGTCACACAAGAAGCTGAAGCATATCAAGCTACATTTTCACGATATTCGAGAGCATGTCCAAGATGGTGACATAAATATTTGCAAAGTACACACATATATGAATATGGTGGATCCATTGACTAAACCTCTTCCGAGGGTAAAACATGACCAACACCAAACCGCCATGGGTGTTCGGTATATTACCATGTAATCTAGATTATTGACTCTAGTGCAAGTGGGAGACTGTTGGAGATATGCCCAAGAGGCAATAATAAAAGTAGTCATTATTATATCTTTGTGTTTGTGATAAATGTTTACATTCATGCTATAATTGTATTAACCAGAAACATTAATACTTGTGTGATTTGTAATTTTTTTAGAGTCCCTAGTAAAGCCTCTTTGTAATACTAGCTTGTTGGTTCATAGATGATCATGATTTACTGATCATGAACACCAAGATGTTATTAACAACAAGATCATATCATTAGGAGAATGGTGTGATGGACATACTCCTATAGTTAAGCATAGCATAAAGATCAAGTCATTTCAATAGTTTGTTTGCTATAAGCTTTCAGATACATAGTAACCTAAATCCTTCGACCATGAGATCATGTTAATCACCATCACCGGATGGATGCTTTGATGACATCAAACACCACTTCCTAACTAGGTGGTTATAAAGGTGGCATTGAGTGTTCGGAGAGTATGTGTTGAGGCACATGGATCGATAGTAGGATTTGTCTATCCATATGACAGATAGATATACTCTGGGCCCTCTCGGTGAAATGTCATCCAATTAGCTTGCAAGCATGTGACAATCTCACAAGGGATCACATATCATAGGAATGAGTAAAGAGTACTTATCAGTAACAAGGTTGAACTAGGTATGTAGAGATACTGACGATCAAACCTCGGATAGGTAAAGTATCGCAAGAAAAAGGGAAATTGGTATCGTATGCAAATGGTTCATTCGATCACGAAGTAATCATAGAAATATGTGGGAGCCATATGAATTTCCAGATTCCTCTATTGGTTATTGACCGGAGAAGAGTCTCGACCGTGTCTGCATAATTCACGAACCGTAGGGAGACACACTTAAGGATTTGATGTTTTAGTAGATGTGGAATGTGATTAAGAAGATCGAATGTTGTTCGGAGTCTCGGATGGTGTCCAGGACATCACGAGGAGATCCAGAATGGTTCGGAGAATAAGATTCATATAAGGGAAGTCCAATTCAGGAGTTCAGGAATGGTTTCGGTGTTTTCACCAGAATGTTCTAGAAGGGTCTAGAAGGTCCACCGATCCGGAGTGGGAAGGGTACATGGATGTGTCATGACAAAGTGGAATGGTTGCATCATGTCCTAGGTCACTTGTCTGGGCAATTGGAAGAGAAAAATCAAACTCTAGTTTAAAAAGTCATAAGCCAATTTGAAAAGGTCAAATCCCAACATTGGTTGCCTAGTGGAGGGAGGGAAGGAGTCCTACCTAAGGGAGGACTCCTCCCTCTCCTTGCCACCGGCCAAGCAAGGGGAATTGGGGGAGGACTCCCCTCCCCTTGCCGCCCCTCCCTCTCATAAATAGAGGGGAGGGGGCACCACCTTGGCCCTCCCACACATCATACCCTAGATTGGTTGCAGCCTCTAAAGTTGCAGTCGATTTAGAGCCTCTAAAAGTAGCCGCCGTATAAACCTCTACTAGCCACCGACCACCTCTAAATCTCGGACCTCTAAACCCTAGATTGCTGAGGCCCTCTTCTACTCCACCATACCCGCTCCGGCTTAGGCGAAGCTCTGCGGGATTTCCCCTCTAAACTCCGACACCACACCGTCGTGCTGCTAGAATCACGAGGAGAGATCTACAACCTCCGCTGCCTGCTGGAACAAGGGAGAGGAAGGTATTCATTGAGTATCGAACGTGTGACCGAATGCGGGAGTGCTACTGGAACGTGGCGCCAGAAGGATCGTCTACACGATCTTGAGATCGGCAAGTGAATGACTACATCACCCACGAGAATCCGATCTCGTTAACCACTTTGGAATCTTCGAGGGTGAGTAGTCTATTGACTCGTTGCTACAATCTAGTAGATAGATCTTGGCTTGTATGTGTTCATGCAGTAGAATTTTTTTGTTTTCCATGCTACGAACCCCTACAGGGATGACAATGACAACCACCACATCCTTCAATAAAGCCGTTGTGGGCTGCTTCCTGTACCTCGTCGTAGGGGTGTTCTTTTATCTTCCTCTGGCCTACCTTGGAGGCGGGGGATGGAGGTAGAGAGCACGATGAGATGCGGTTTGGGGGCGCGGAGGGAGTGATTCCATGATGGTGTGTGCGCACGATGCCGGCAAGCTGTTGTTTTGTCCTATTGCCGCTTCTCTTCTTCTTCCGTCCGGCCATGGCGATGAGGGGATCAAGAAGGAAAGGGCAAAGGCGGATGCCTAACTCCCTCTTCATCACACGCGGCTGCTGTACTGCTGTTGGCAGCCCACTTGCTGCTCGAGAACACCTGGCCTACCGTGGCGGCGAGGAGGTGCACGCGAGTGTGTTGTGTGCTGCTGGTGCTATGTGGGGCTCTTCCCGTGGCATTCTCCAAGCAACGACGATGGACTACCGCTGCTATCTGAGGCTAGGTGGGTGGCCATGCCGTGCTCAACAACAACGGTTATGCGAGCCTTCATATCCTCTTCAGGAGGATTGTAACATCCCAAAAATATAAAACAATGATCATCAAACTCTAATCACTAAAATTAGGGTGAAAAAACTTTGATTAATTAAAATCATGTGAATGCATGTGTGTATGGGATGATTTGATAAATGCATGAAGGAACTTGTGTGATTAACCTAAATAGCAAGAAATGGTTTAAAGATGAAAATAACATTATATTAAACATTTCCAAGCAGAAACAAACAAAGAGAAAATAAAAAACAAATCAATTAAAGCAAATGGTCATTTTTGCCAATCTTGCTCACTAGGTCACTTTGAGTGTTTCTAGTCCAAGATTTCAAACAGAAACTTTTCCAATTCTTTTCACCCCTTGCAAGACCAAGTAAAAATGAATCAAAGCCCACCTTTCAAACTTGCAGAAACATTTGGCAACCTCATTCAAATCAGAAGTAAAAATTGAATCTTTATCATATGTGAAGATCACACATTTTCAAAACCCAACAAACCAGTGCCCCTTGACTAATCCAACTAACCAGAGACTCCCTAGTATGTGCCTAGCAAACCCAGCAAGTTTGAATCTAAAATTCAAATTTGAATCTCTTTTGGCCATTTCATCAAACACCTTGTTTGCAGCAAACAAACAAACAACAAACACTATAGTGTGTAGTGATTTTGGCCAACCTTGTTCCCTCTCTAGCTCACTCTATACTCTCAGTAGATGAACTAGACTAATTAACAAGCTTTAGCACCACTGTGAGCAAGCCTAGCCATTAATGGTGAGCATGCCGAGAGCACCATTGTCACCCCCATGTCGCCAGCGAGCTAGAGGAAGAACTAGCCTCGCCAACCTTGTCTGGGACACGCAACACCATCCACCGCCACTCCCTGTCCAAGCCTCGAGCGCAGCCAGCCCCTGGACAACCCGCCAAGCACGCGCCCAGTTTCTCCACGGCCATGCCGAGAGCGCGCCAGAGCGCCTCGCTTGCATAGACCACGCGCCGCCCTCGCCGCTTGCAGACGTGATCACCACCGGCCCAACAACCCTGCAGACATGACCGTTCGCCGCCGCGTGGACCACGCACGCTGTGCACCATTAAAACCGCCGTCGGACCCGCCTAGAGCGTCGACGTGTTTCAACCGATCAACACCGCCCCACGCCTCGCCACCACGGCGTTGAGCTTCGCCAGGGAGCACAGCACCGCCCCTATCGTCGCCCATGCCATTAGCCCTCTGTGCCGTCGACCACGACGAGCTCAGCCCGCGCCCGTCGGTCCCCTTCAACAACAATAAAAGGAGACCTCCCCCGCTTGTTTTCTTCACACCAGTTCACTCCCCACCTCTCACTGATACCCCCCACTCACTCCCGGAGCCAGGCGAGCAGTGCATCGCTGGAATTTCACCGGAGTTCGCCGCTGCAGAGGAGGAGAGGCGCCGTCGATTGGAGCCACCCCTGGAGAAGCTGCCGGTACCAGGAGAATCGCCGTCGTCGTCTTCGTCGTTTGCCCCCATCGCAAACCATCGCCGGAGCCCCGGTGAGCCTCCCACGACCCCCACTGGCCACACTAGGGTTCGTGCTCGTCGCGTCCTGTTTAGGCGTGGACGATGAACCCGAGCCGTTCGATTAGAGTTAGATCCTACGGTCCACATCGCCCCATAACGCTTCGCCACTCGTTGTCTCACTGACGAGTGGGGTCATTCACTTAACCAGCCCGCATAAGAGCTGTGCCTAGTGGGCCGTCCTAGTTAAACATCCCGCGCAACCCACCAATTCAAATTTAGTTTTATTTATTTAATTTCAAACCCAGTTCTGTACCTAGATTCAAAAATCAACCCAGCTCGATTCACTGAACCAAAATGAGGGAACCAATTTTGTTAGAAAGGTACTGGAATGCTTAATCCAAGCCTGTTGGATTCAAACCATTTAGATTGGTAGATCACCCATGGTAAAAATAACAAGGCAGAAGCTTTTCTGCATTCAAACATTTTTCAAAATTCAACCACAAAAGCTTTTGAGTTGATTCCAACTCTCAAAAATCACATTTAACTATACCTTTCAGAATACATAAAAATATATAGGTTTACTTATAGAAATAATGTTCAAGTAATAAAAGAATGCCACATAGGCATTTCTAGTCACTTTAATAAAATAAAATAAAAGGTTAAACCTTATTAAATTATGACACCACTTTAAATCACATTCCCATGTACTAAAATATGAGGTGATGACATGTGTCAACATGATCCCATGTTTGAGTTGGAGAATATTAAATCTTAAGTAGTTTTTCAATGAGTAGAAATTACTTTTCTCAAAATAAAATAAATGGGACAAGTGCTTTAATCTTGTAATGTTAGTGATGATGCTAGATCACCTAGTGTGAACCTTTGTGTGATGATTAGAAATAGTTAAGTATTGTTTGGTGATTGTGTACCTCGTATTTATTTATAGACGCTAGTACCGACCAAGGATACAAGGAGGAAGGAGGATACTACGAGGAAGAAGCCGAGGATAACTTCAACCACTGCTCTGCACAAGGCAAGCTAACACTTGCAAGATACCCTACTTATGCAAGCTACTACTTGCTTGTTGCTATGCCAACTATATGCCTTAAGCATATGTGATTATACCCACTTGATACCCAATCCTAGTTTTACTTGCAAGCTTAATACTTTATTTTCTTTATCAAAGCTTTCTCTTAGAGTTTACTTAGTGACTTGTAGATTCTAGAAAGATAATTGAAGGTAGCATAAAGAGCATAAAACTTGGCCTAAGTTACATAATATTGATGTCATCCTGAGGCATGAGATTGAACTTAGCTAATCACCATTTGTTTATTACCCATCATTAGTATCTACTCCCACTTATAGATGCTAGTGCTAAGCATAAAACTTGATCAACTTTAGATGGGAATACTTTGTGAAAATGGTTATGAAAACCTTAGAATGATGAGTCATTCTACTGAAATGTTTTGACATGTGTTTCCGAACACCAGATGATTTTGATGATGAAAATGTTAAGGCATGAGCCTTAGCCCCTTTATAAAACTGATGGTTGTCTGGATGCGATACCATTTCAATTTTACCGTACAACCACGATACCTGAAATTTGGGTAGGGCTTGACTGAAAATTTATATACCTTAGTATGGGTTCCCTTGCAGCCAATGTCTGAGCTGAGGCTACCTTGTGAAGACTGTCCACCTGTGCAATACCCAAGATGACAGTTGGTCATGGTTGGTAGTCCAAACTCACAGGAGAGGTGCCTATACTAGGGCATGTAACTGAAAGGTTAGGATTGATTATCCACATACTGGGTATGGTGAATTCAGGATTTGTTCTTGACAGATGTATCGAATGTTGTGGTGAAAGTGAACAAGCTCTGCAGAGTGTCAAACTATTCGAATAGCCGCGTCCGCGGTTATGGACAGTTGGAGTGGCCATACTGTTCTATCGTCAGATGTTTTCAAAGTGACTTATGTAATGATTTATGACTTTGACTTGACCACAACAGAGTTGTGATATGAATTCAAGTTCCCACTTAGGTGTTATCAAACTTTCAAATAGCTTTCTTTGCTTCTGAACTTAGTAGAGATAAATCTGGCTTTTTGCAAAACAACCCTAGAGCTTAACACATCCTATGCAAAACTACTTCACTTGTTAGTATTAGTTTGCGAGTACTTAAAGAGTACTCATGGCTTTGTCCCTGTCTATTCCCATGGCCAGACTATGAAGAGGAGTATCAGGATGACGGACCGCAGGAAGGTTACGACAACTAGGATCATCTCCCATCATGAGCATTGCCTGTGACCATGAAGATGGAGCTTCGCCTATGGTATCGTTATCTTTACGTTATTCCGTAGCTTGATCTGTATTAAGAACTGGATCATGAGATCCTTATTTGTGTAAGACCTTATGTATGGTTTGTAATGGATGATGTACTGTGATATCCAATCTGTTATGTCTCGCAAAAATGGTAATCCTGAGATTGCGATGTATGGCATAACAGACATCTGTGATTAAAAATCCGGGTGTTGACAAGTTGGTATCAGAGCCATCCTGACTATAGGAGACCCTAGTTAGAATGGACACTTGAATCAAAAACTTAGTTTCAAAACCAAAGGAAGTGAGTATTTACAAAAACTTATTCTCATTCTTATCACTTGGATTCTGTCATGAAAATTCATGTTCCTCAAAAATTCTTGCAAAGTACATAAAGTTTGACACAGTTGATCACTCTACTAACTTACTCATCCTATATTCTTATATATGGACGTGAAGTACAACAAGTTTTATCAGTTGGGGAATGGAGGAGACCTCATCTTTGAGCGTGACTTGGACCAGCTGGCAGAAATGCTGGAGCGTCCACACCCCGAGTTCTTTGGAGCTCAGCTCAATGATCAGGAAGGAGAGGATCTGTAGTGGCTAGTTGTTGCAAATCTCCGAGGAAAGATTGAACCCCCCACTGCAGAGGGAATTCAGTTCACCTTAAGAGAGAACAACTGGCTCGATGGACTTGCCAGGGCCATGCAGGAAGCTCTTGCCCGTCTGTGTGGGCAGAGTATCAATCAAATCAAGGGTACCCGCTTTGAGTTCTACCCAAGGCGTGCTGTTATGGGACAGCCACTGGAGGCACCATATCACCACGAGCCGAAGAGTCAATTGGACCACCTCAGATTCATGATGTATGACCGTCAGAAGGAGTTGGACAATGCCCGTTCCTACGCCAACCACAAGTACGCCATCGCCAAGAAGAAGGATTAGACCATCGCCATGCTATTGAAGGATCGCAAGTCTCGTCGTCGTCAGCTCGACAAAAAGGAGCACATCATTGCCCGTCTTCGCCACCGGATCACGAATTTTGAGGAGACCATCCACGAGAGAGACATGCAGTTGGAGGAAAGGGAGAATGCAGGGGAAGACCTTCGTGGAGACCCCTACTCCTATCTCAGCGATGATGATGACTTTCTGGAGGATAAGGCCATGGACTTATTCACCGATGAGGATGACTTCGCCTTCATCGATGATGATGATGAGGACACTGACTCCGAGGAGTAGTAGCACTTGAGCACTAGCGTTAGTGAATTGTATTCGGTCCCACTGTATCGTAGCTTCACAGAATGGTTCTTAAAACTATCTGCTTTTCTTTGTTGTGGTGTGTGTTTGTATCGTGTGCTATGAATGAATGAATGAAAAGCAAGTTGCTAGAAAAAAATCTGAGTCAAACTTTAAAAACTTTCCAAAAAACCCCTGAACCTTAGAAATTACGCTCTTTTCTCATGATCTACCTCAATCTTCAGATGCCTCACGGAGGAAGCAACTCAGCCCCGGACCCGATGTTGCAACTCTTGCAAATGTTGGTTTCTGACCACGAAGCCGAAAGAGTCAAACGTCAAGCCAACTTAGCCACCCTTCAACAGATAGCTCAGATGGCCAACAACAATCAAGGCCATGGAAATCAGGACAACCATGGATCTAAGCTCAAGAATTTCCAGAACACCAATCCGCCTGTTTTCACTAAGTCAGAAGAACCCCTAGATGCAGATGATTGGTTGCAAACCATGGAGAACAATCTGGAAGTTGCAGGAGTGGAAGCTAACGAGAAAGTTCTATTCGCCACCCACTATCTAGCCGAAGATGCAAGAGCATGGTGGAACAGCGTTCGCGCAATGACCGGAGGTCAGATGATGACTTGGGATGAATCCAAAGTCAAGTTCAGCAGAACCCATATGCCACCGGGTTTGATCAAGAGGATGAGAGATGAATTCAGGGAACTGAAGCAAGGAAGGATGACGGTAGTGGAATTCTGTGACAAATTCTTGTCATTAGCTAGGTATGCACCGGATGAGATCGACACTCAAGCCAAGAAGAAGGAGAGATTCCTGAATGGTCTGCATGATGAGATGTAGATAGTGTTAGTCAATATCCCCTTCGCAGATATTGAAGCCTTAGTTGACTCTTCTATTCATATGGAAGGAAAGATCAACCAAGATAATGAGAACCGCAAGCGTCGCATGATGCATCAGCCAGGAACCCACCATACACCAAAGTATTGCCCCAACCCATCTCCAGGATTTGCTCCAAGAAACAACAGACCCCTGATGAACCGTCCCATCTATCCCAACCGTGGAAACCCAAGGCCCGGAGGAAACCATAACAACCCCGACAACTCTAGCAATTTCAACCGTGCACCACCCAAGTTCAACAACAACCATGCCGCCACCAACACCAACACTGCCCCAAGGACTGGAAGCAATGCTGTGCCTATTGCAGCAAAGGACAAATCACAAGTGACTTGTTATGAGTGTGGAACCAAGGGTCACTATTCCATTGAGTGCCCCAAGAAGATTGCCACAACCCCCAATGCAAATGCCCCAGCTCAACAGCATCGTCGTGTTCAGCCCGGAAGGAGGTTTGCCCTAGGGAATTCGCTCAACCGCAACGGCCGTCTTTTTCTCATGCATGCTTAAGAAGCCCAAGAAGCGCCAGATGTCGTGCTGGTTATGTTTTCTGTTAACTCAATATGTCAACACCCGGATTTGTAATCACAGATGCCTGTTATGCCATACCTCGCAATCCCAGGATTACCATTTTTGCGAGACATAACAGATTTGGATATCATAGTACATCATCCATTACAAACCATACATAAGGTCTTACACAAATAGGGATCTCATGATCCAGTTCTTAGTACAATTCAAGCAGCGGAATAACGTAATAGTAACGATAGCGTAGGCGAAGCTCCATCTTCGGGGTCATAGGCAATGCTGACGATGGGAGATGATCCTAGTTGTCGTAACCTTCCTGCGGTCCATCATCCTGATACTCCTCTTTATAGTCTAGCCACGGGAATAGCCAGGGACAAAGCCATGAGTACTCTTTAAGTACTCGCAAACTAATACTAACAAGTGAAGTGGTTTTGAATAGGATATACTAAGCTCTAGGGTTGTTTTGCAAAAAGCCAGATTTACCTCTACTAAGTTTAGAAGCAAAGAAAACTAGTTGAAAATTTTATAATACCTAAGTGGGAATTTGAATTTCATATCACAACTCTGTTGTGGTCAAGTCAAAGTCATCATTCATTTCATAAGTCATTTTGAAAACATATGACGGGGGAACAGTATGGCCACTCCAACTGTCCATAACCGCGGTCGTGGCTATTCGAATAGTTTGACACTCTGAAGATATTGTACACTTTCACCACAACATTCGATACATCCGTCAGGAACAATCCTGAATTCACCATACTCAGTATGCAGATAATCAATCCTAACCTTTCAATTACACGCCCCAGTATAAGCACCTCTCCTGTGAGTTTGGCCTCCCAACCATGACCAACTGTCATCTTGGGTACTGCACAGGTGGACAATCTTCACAAGGTAGCCTCAGCTCAGACCTTGGCCGTGAGGGAACCCATACTAAGGTATATAAATTTCCTGTCAAGCCCTACCCAAATTTCGGGTATTGTGGTTGTACGGTAAATTGGAATGGTATCGCATCCAGACAACCATCAGTTTTAAAAATGGCTAAGGCTCATGCCTCAACATTTTCATCATCAAAATCATCTGGTGTTCGGAAACACATGTCAAAACATTTCAGTAGAATGACTCATCATTCTAAGGTTTTCATAACCATTTTCACCAAGTATTCCCATCTAAAGTTGATCAAGTTTTATGCTTAGCACTAGCATCTACAAGTGGGGGTAAAGACTAATGAGGGGTAATAAAT
This sequence comes from Avena sativa, assembly GCA_916181665.1. Lineage (NCBI taxonomy): Eukaryota > Viridiplantae > Streptophyta > Magnoliopsida > Poales > Poaceae > Avena > Avena sativa. The sequence goes on from OV702293.1 coordinate 281,565,734, forward strand.
AAGTGGGGATTAGCTAAGTTCAATCTCATGCCTTAGGATGACCTCAAGATTATCTAACTTAGCCAAATTTTATGCTATTTATGCTAACTTCCAATATCCTTATAGTATCTACAATTTACTATGTAAACTCTAAGAGAAAGCTTTGATAAAGAAAATAAAGTATAAAGTTTACAAGTAAAACTAGGATTGGGTTATCAAGTGGGTATGATCACATATGCTTAAGGCATATAGTTGGTTGGCATGGTAAGAAGCAAGTATTCACTTGCATAAGTTGCAAGGGTTAGCTTGCAAGGTTTCAAGTATTGGCTTGCCTTGTGCAGAGCAGCGCTTGAAGTTCTCCTCGGCTTCTTCCTCGTAGTATCCTCCTTCCTCCTTATATCCTTGGTCGGTACTATCGTCTATACATAAATACGAGGTACACAATCACCAAACAATACTTAACTATTTCTAATCATCACACAATGGTTCATACTAGGTGATCTATCATCATCACTATTATCACAAGGCTTAAAACACTTGTCTTATTTATTTTATTTGAGGAAAGTAATTTCTACTCATTGAAAAACTACTTAAGATTTAATATTCTCCAACTCAAACATGGGATCATGTTGACACATGTCATCACCACATATTTCAGTACATGGGAATGTGATTTAAAGTGGTGTCACAATTTAATAAGATTTAACCTTTTTATTTTAATTAAATAAAGTGACTAGAAATGCCTATGTAGCATTCTTTTATTACTTGAACATTATCTCTGTAAGTAAACCCATATGTTTTTACATATTCTGAAAGGTAGGATCAAATGTGATATTTGAGAGTTGGAAACAACTCAAAAGCTTTTGTGGTTGAATTTTGAAAAATGTTTGAATACAGAAAAGCTTCTGCCTTGTTATTTTTACCATGGGTGATCTACAAATCTAAATGGTTTGAATCCAACGGGCTTGGATTAAGCATTTCAGTACCTTTCTAGCAAAATTGGTTTCATACATTTTGGTTCAGTGAATCAAGCTGGGTTGATTTTTGAATCTAGGTACAGAACTGGGTTTGAAATTAAATAAATAAAGCTTAATTTGAATTGTTGGGTCACGCGGGAGGGTTAACTGGGCCGGCCCACTACACACAGCGTGTACGTGGGCTGGTTAAGAGGCTGTCCCCACGCGTCAATGAGACGGGGAGGGGCGTAGCGCTACGGGGCAACGTGGATCGTGGGATCTAGTTCTAATCTAACGACCCCGGTTCATCGTCCACGTCGGGCAGCGCCGACGAGACAGAACCCTAACGCGGTAGGTGGGGGTCGTGGGAGGCTCACCGGGGCTCAGGCGAGGGTCGGTGACGGGGGCAAATGACGAAGTCGACGACGGCGGTTCTCCTGGTACCGGCAGCTCCTCCTGGGTCAGGTCTAATCGACGGCTCCCTTCTTCGCCAGTAGCGGCGGGCTCCGGCCAAATTCCGGCGATGCGCTACTCACCTTGCTCCGGGAGTAGGTGGGAATGATCAGTGAGAGGTGGGGAGTGATATGGTGTGGAGGAATCGAGCTGTGGAGGCCTCCTTTTATAGGCGAGCAAGAGGGGCAACACAGCGTGGGCTGAGGTCGTCGGAGGCGACGGTACAGGCGGCTATCGGCGTGGCTAAGGCTAGGGGATGGTGCGCGGTCTCCTGGCGATCATTGCTGGCTTAAAGGCGAGGCGTAGGGCGGTGGGATTTGGTTTGGAATGCGCGGTGCTCTGCGCGGTACCGACGGCGAACTTCGCGGCGTGTGGCGGCTATGGGGTATGGTCGAGGAAACGAGCATGTCTAGTGGTCTCCTGGGACGGTGAGGTTCATGCTGGCGGGTGGCAAGGGCTCGAGGTGGTCGGGTTGAGTGGGAACGATGCGTGAATGGTGGTGTGCGTCGGCATGGTCGACAGTGGCGTGGGCACGATGTTTCCGGCGGTTCCTGTCTTTGTCTTCGAGCTAGGGCTGGTCTAGAGGGGGCAGTGAAGCATGGGAAGCATGCCAGACAAGGTTGACACGGCTAGTTCTTCCTCTAGCTTGCTGTCCACACTGGGGTGGCATGGTGAGGCTCGGCCTGCTCACCATTGATGGCAATGGCAAGCTCACAGTGGTGCTAGAGGTTACTAACTAGGTTAGATGATCTACTAAATGTTTGTTGCAACCAGAGATGGAACAAGTTAGGACAATTTTACTGCACACTATAGTGTTTGAGGTTTGTTTGATTTGTATCTGCAAGGTGTTTGATGAAATGGTCGCAAGAACTTTAAATTTGAATTTTGGATTCAAACTTGGTGGGTTTGCTAGGTACATACTAGGGAGTGTCTGGTTAGTTGTATTAGTCAAGGGGCATTGGTTTGGTTGGGTTTTGAAAATGGATGATCTTCACATATGAATAACATTCAATTTGAATTGTGATTTGAATGAGGTTGCCAAATGTTTCTGCAAGTTTGAAAGGTGGGCCTTGATTCACTTTTACTAGTTCTATCAAGGGGTGAAAAGAATTAGGAAAGTTTCTGTTTGAAATCCTGGACTAGAAAAACTCAAAATGACCTAGTGAGCAAGATTGGCAAAAATGACCATTTTCCTTATTTGATTTGTTTTTGATTTTCTCTTTATTTGTTTCTGTTTGGAAAAGTTTTTATATGATGTTATTTTCCTATTTAAACCATTTCTTGCTATTTAGGTTAATCACACAAGTCCATTCATGCATTTAACAAATCATCTCATTCACACATGCATTCATATGATTCTAATTAATCAAAAGTTTTTGTTAACCCTAATTTTAGTGATTAGAGTTTGATGATCATTGGTTTATATTTTTGGGATGTTACAAACCTTCCCCCCTTAAACAAAATCTCGTCTCGAGATTTGAAAAAGGACGAAAAAGATTACCTAGGATTTAAAAAGATCGAGAAACTCTGTCGTGATGTGATCTTCGCGCTCCCAGGTAGCTTCTTCTTCAGTGTGGTTGCTCCACTGAATCTTGAGAAACTTGATGCTTCGGGTCCTGGTGGTTCTGAAAGCGTCTTCCAAAATACGGATGGGTACTTTGGGGTATGTCAGGTCATCGTTGATCTCTATGGTCCGGTGATCAATATTCTTGAAAACTTCAGTCTTCTTCGGAACTTCAAGGCATTTGCGAAGTAACGATATATGGAACACATTGTGCACTGCTGCCATCTCCTCTGGCAGTTCCAATTGATATGATACCTCTCCTCGATGATTCAGAATCTTGAAGGGTCCGATATATCTGGGGGCTATCTTTCCTTTTAGCTGGAAACGCTGCATTCCCTTCAAAGGCGACACATTAAGGTACACAAACTCTCCGATATTGAAAGCAAGGTCTCGACGTCTCTTGTCGGCGTAACTCTTCTATCTTGACTGGGCGGTCTTGAGGTGCTCACGAATCTTGTGAACTTTCTCTTCTGCTTCTCGTAGGATATCGGGTCCGAAAATCTGACTCTCTCCTACTTCTGACCAATTCAAAGGGGTGCGACACTTCCTTCGATACATGAATTCAAATGGGGCCATTTGCAGACTAGCTTGGTAACTGTTGTTGTATGAAAATTCTGTGAAAGGCAGAAAGTCTTACCATTTAGATCCATACTCTAGCACACATGCTCTCAACATATATTCGAGTATTTGATTTACCCATTTCGTTTGTCCATCGGTCTGAGGGTGATAAGCGGTGCTGAAATCTAGTCGGGTTCCTAAACCTTATTGGACTTTCTTCCAGAATCTCGAGGTAAACTAAGTTCCTCGATCCGATACAATGTTCTTGGGGACTCCGTGCAAACTGATGATTCTAGCGATGTATAACTCCGCTAGCTTCGAACTCTGGTATGTGGTCTTGAATGGTAAGAAATGGGCGACTTTGGACAATCTGTCAACTATGACCCAGATAGAGTCATTTCCCCTACTAGAAGTAGGCAATCCAGTGATAAAGTCCATTCCAACTGAATACCATTTCCATTCTGGAATCTATAGCGGTTGCAATAGTCCAGCAGGTCTTTGATGTCCCGCCTTGACTCTCTGACATATATCACACTTGGCGATATAGCTTCCGATTTCTCTCTTCATTTTATGCCACCAAAATTGTTCCTTCAAATCCTGATACATCTTCGTTCCTCCGGGGTGGATAGAATAAAGGGTATCATGGGCCTCTTTCAAATCACTTCTTTCAATTCCGAATCTGCTGGTACACAAAGGCATCCTTTGTACCACAGAACTCCTTCTTCGTCTTCGGTGGATCCAGGTACTTTGCCTGTACCGATACGACGTTTGATTCCGTCGATACGAGCATTTCCTTTCTGCGCCTCTTTGATCTGACTGATCAAAGTGGGTTGAAGTTCTATGCTAGCCAAAAATCCTTCACTCACTAATTCCATTCTGAAATCTTCCATATCTTTATGCAAACTTGGTTGCTCCTTTAGAATCATGGAGTTCAAGCGGCACGACAATCTGCTAAGGGCATCTGCTACCACATTGGCTTTACCGAGGTGATAGTGAATGTCCAGATCATAGTCCTTGATTATCTCAATCCATCTTCTCTGCCTCATATTCAGCTCCTTCTAAGTGAATATATACTTCAGGCTCTTGTGATCCGAATAAATATCACAATGGTTTCCCATCAGATAATGCCTCCAGGTCTTCAGGGCTAGAACTACGGCTACGAGTTCAAGGTCATGGGTTGGATAATTCTGTTCATGCTGCTTCAGTTGTCGAGATAGATACGATATAACTTTTCCTTCTTGCATTATCACACATCCGAGACCGATCTTGGATGCATAACCATACACATCAAAGGGCTTCGTGATATCCGGCATGATCAAGATTGGGGCTGAAATCAATCTCCTCTTGAGTTCCTGAAAACTCGCTTCACATTTGTCCGTCCATTCAAACTTCTTGTCCTTCTTCAGCAATTGGGTCATGGGTCTAGCGATACTCGAGAATCCTTCTACGAACTTGCGGTAGTATCCCGCTAATCCGAGAAATGCACAAACTTGGGTTTGAGTGGTTGGGGCTTGCCAATCTTCGACATCCTTAACTTTTGCAGGGTCAACGGCAATTCCTCTAGCTGATACAATGTGTCCGAGGAATCCTACCTCCTGTAACCATAATTCACATTTGCTAAACTTGGCATACAATTGATGCTCTCTAAGGGTTCCAAGAATGGTCCTTAGGTGTAGCTCATGTTCTTCTTCTGATTTGGAATAAATCAGAATGTCGTCGATGAAGACAACGACAAACTTATCCAGGAAGTCCATAAAAATCTTATTCATGAGGTTCATGAAATAAGCGGGGGCATTGGTTAATCCAAAATACATGACAATATACTCATATAATCCATATCGGGTGGTAAAGGCAGTCTTTGGAATATCCTCTGCGAGAATCTTGAGTTGATGATAGCCAGTTCTAAGATCAATCTTAGAAAACACTTTGGCACCAGTCAACTGGTCAAACAAATATTCGATCTTTGGCAACGAGTACTTGTTCTTGATGGTGACATCATTCAACTTCCGATAATCCGTACACAAACGGTTACCTCCATCTTTCTTGTCCACAAACAAAACAGGTGATCTCCAAGGTGTCGCACTTGGTTGAATCAATCCAATTTCCAGCATGGCATCTAGTTGCTTCTTCAGTTCCGCTAGTTCAGACGGGTTCATACTATATGGTCTCTGGGCTATGGGTCTGGTTCCAGGTATTAGTTCAATGATAAACTTGATATCCTGATCTGGGGGCATACCAAGCAAAACATCTAGAAATACATCGGGGTATTCACAGACTATCCGAACTTGGTCAATGGTTGGCTGGGCTATACTCTTGTTACACTTGAATTGACGAGGCAAGGCTTTAGATATATGCTCGACTAATACTCCAGCTGTACTGGTCATGCTTATGGATTTCTTGGCACAGTCAATTAATCCTTTATGTTTGGACATCCAATCCATTCCTAGTACTACTTCCAAACCTTTTGTTCCGAGTACTATTAGATTAGCATAAAAATCTATGCCATGGATTCGGATTGGGACGACTTTGCAAATTTTCCTAGCTTTCTTGGTTGAACCAGGGATTTGAACAATCATAACATGCTTCAATTTGGTTGGTTGAATCTTACTAGTGCATGTAAATTCTTAAGTGAAAAATGAGTGCCATGCTCCAAAATCAAACAACACTCTTGCAAGTACTGAGTTAACAAAAAACATACCCAGCACGACATCTGGCGCTTCCTGGGCTTCTTCAGCATGCATGATAAAGAGATGGCCATTGCGGTTGAGCGAGTTCCCTGGGGCAAACCTTATTCTAGGCTGAACACGATGCTGCTGTTGAGCTGGGGCATTGGTATTGGGGTCTGCAGCAATCTTCTTGGGGCACTCATTGGAATAGTGACCCTTGGTTCCACATTCATAACAAGTCACTTGCGACTTGTCCTTCGCTGTAACAGGCACAACATTGCTTCCAGTCCTTGGGGCAGTGTTGGTGTTGGTTGCGGCATTGTTGTTGTTGAACTTGGGAGGGGCACGGTTGAAATTGCTAGAGTGGCTGGGGTTATTGTGGTTTCCTCCAGGCCTTGGTTTCCATGGTTGGGGTAGGTGGGACGGTTCATCGGGGATCTGTTGTTTCTTGGGGCAAATCCTAGAGATGGGTTGGGGCGATACTTTGGTGTATGGTGGGTTCCTGGTTGATGCATCATGCGGCGCTTGCGGTTCTCATTGGCTTGATTGATCTTTCCTTCCATCTGAATGGCAGAGTCGACTAAGGCTTCAATATCAGCAAAGGGGATATTGACTAACACCGTCTGCATCTCATCGTGCAGACCATTCAAGAATCTCTCTTTATTCTTAGCTTCAGTGTCGATCTCATCCGGTGCATACCTAGCTAGTGACAAGAATTTGTCATGGTATTCCACTACTGTCATCCTTCCTTGCTTCAGTTCTCTGAATTCATCCCTCATCCTCTTGATTAAACCGGGTGGCACATGGGTTCTGCTGAACTTGACCTTGAATTCATCCCAAGTCATCATCTGACCTCTGGTCATTGCGCGAACGCTGTTCCACCATGCTCTTGCATCTCCAGCCAGATAGTGGGTGTCGAACAAAACTTTCTCGTTAGCTTCCACTCCTGCGACTTCCAGATTGTTCTCCATGGTTTGTAGCCAATCATCTGCATCTAGGGGCTCTTCCAACTTAGTGAAAACGGCTGGATTGGTGTTCTGGAAATTCTTGAGCTTAGATCCATGGTTGTCCTGATTTCCATGGCCTTGATTGTTGTTGTCCATCTGATCTATCTGTTGAAGGGTGGCTAAGTTAGCTTGACGTTCGGCTCTTTCAGCTTCGCGGTCAGAAACCAATATTTGCAAGATCCGCAACATCGGGTCCGGGGATGAACCACTTCCTCCGCGAGGCATATGAATATTGAGGTAGATCATGAGAAAAGAGGGAAATTTCTAAGGTTCATGGACTTTGAAAAGTTTTTTTAAAGTTCTCAAGTGTTGATTCATATTTTTCTAGCAACTTGCTTTTCATTCATTCATTCATTCATTCATTCATTCATTCATTCATTCACAGCACACGATACAACACACACCACAACAAAGGAAAACAGATGGTTTTAAGAACCATTCTGGAAACTACAATACAATGGGACCGAATACAATTCACTAACACTAGTGCTCAAGTGCTACTACTCCTTGGAGTCAGTGTCCTCCTCCTCCTCCTCCTCATCATCATCATCAATGAAGGCGAAGTCATCCTCGTCGGTGAAGAATTCCATGGCCTAATCCTCCAGAAAGTCATCATCGCTGAGATAGGAGTAGGGGTCTCCACGAAGGTCTTCCCCTGCATTCTCCCTCTCCTCCAGCTGCATGTCTCTCTCGTGGATGGTTTCCTCCAAATCCGTGATCCAGTGGCGAAGACGGGCAATGATGCGCTCCTTCTTGTCGAGCTGACGACGATGAGACTTGAGATCCTTCACTAGCATGGCGATGGTTTGATCCTTCTTCTTGGCGATGGCGTACTTGTGGTTGGCGTAGGAACGGGCATTGTCCAACTCCTTATGACGGTCATACATCATGAAGCTAAGGTGGTCCAACTGAGTCTTCAGCTCGGGGTGGTATGGGGCCTCCAGTGGCTGTCCCATAACATCACGCCTTGGGTAGAACTCAAAGCGGGTACCCTTGATCTGATTGATACTCTGCCCACACAGACGGGCAAGAGCTTCATGCATTGCCCTGGCCAGTCCATCGAGCCAGTTGTTTTCTCTTAAGGTGAACTGAATTCCCTCGGCAGTGTGAGGTTCAATCTTTCCTCGGAGAATTGCAACAACTAGCCACTGCAGATCTTCTCCTTCCTAATCATTGAGCTGAGCTCCGAAGAACTCGGGGTGCGGACGCTCCAGCAACTCCGACAGCTGGTCCAAGTCACGCTCATAGATGAGGTCTCCTCCATTCCCCAACTGATAAAACTTGCTATACCTCACGTTCATCTATAAGAATATAGGATGAGTAAGTTAGTAGAGTGATCAAGTGTGTCAAATTTTATGTATTTTGCAAGAATTTTTTGAGGAACATGAATTTTTATGAAAGAATCCAAGTGATAAGAATGGGAATAAGTTTTTGTAAATACTCACTTCCTTTGGTTTTGAAACTATGTTTTTGATGCAAACGTCCATTCTAACTAGGGTCTCCTATGGTCAAGATTGGCTTTGATACCAACTTGTCAACACCCGGATTGTTAATCACAGATGCCTGTTATGCCATACCTCGCAATCCAAGGATTACCATTTTTGCGAGACATAACAGATTTGGATATCACAGAACATCATCCATTACAAACCATACATAAGGTCTTACACAAATAAGGATCTCATGATCCAGTTCTCAGTACAATTCAAGCAGCGGAATAACATAATAGTAACGATAGCGTAGGCGAAGCTCCATCTTCGGGGTCACAGGCAATGATGACGATGGGACATGATCCTAGTTGTCTTAACCTTCCTGCGTTCCATCATCCTGATACTCCTCTTCATAGTCTGGCCACGGGAACGGCCAGGGACAAAGCCATGAGTACTCTTTAAGTACTCGCAAACTAATACTAACAAGTGAAGTGGTTTTGAATAGGATATACTAAGCTCTAGGGTTGTTTTGCAAAAAGCCAGATTTACCTCTACTAAGTTCAGAAGCAAAGAAAACTAGTTGAAAATTTTATAATACCTAAGTGGGAATTTGAATTTCATATCAAAACTCTGTTGTGGTCAAGTCAAAGTCATCATTCATTTCATAAGTCATTTTGAAAACATCTGACGGGGGAAAAATATGGCCACTCCAACTGTCCATAACCGCGGACGTGGCTATTCGAATAGTTTGACACTCTGAAGATATTGTACACTTTCACCACAACATTCGATACATCCGTCAGGAACAATCCTAAATTCACCATACTCAGTATGCGGATAATCAATCCTAACCTTTCAATTACACGCCCTAGTATAAGCACCTCTCCTGTGAGTTTGGCCTCCCAACCATGACCAACTGTCATCTTGGGTACTGCACAGGTGGACAATCTTCACAAGGTAGCCTCAGATTAGACCTTGGCCATGAGGGAACCCATACTAAGGTATATAAATTTCCAGTCAAGCCCTACCCAAATTTTGGGTATTGTGGTTGTACGGTAAAATTGCAATGGTATCGCATCCAGAAAACCATTAGTTTTAAAAAGGGCTAAGGCTCATGCCTCAACATTTTCATCATCAAAATCATCTGGTGTTCTGCGGTGACCCAGCATACCACTGCATGATGTAGTATACTATAGTCGTTGACATAACACCAATGAAACACCGTTCACTAGTATTACATCCCTCAGAATGGCACAATAGAAACACAACGGGTCCAATACATGGCTAAAGGTTACAACTCACTCTTTACACAAGATCCAGAGAACATTCTAGGTTAAAGAGAGAAAAATAACTTCTTACGGAGAAGAATCAAAGATGAACAATGCAAGAACTATTATACTAATAAAACTAGAATCTTAACTAAGGGATTGGCATTGCTGCTATTATAATACACTACAGAATTAGGTTCTTTGGCTAGAGATTATGTTCCTATCTAATCAGTAACTTTGTCTTCACTTGAGTTGATGTATATGTTAACTTCCTTGACTTCATTGAAGAGCTTTAGCTTTGGATGATGAGTCCTGGAGCAAACTTGATGTAGATGTTGTCTATCCCGGTTTTAGAATCTAGCAAGGGTTAAGATACTTTGAGTACGAGCGTACTCAGCAAATTCATTAGAAAAGGAGTGTTTGATGCACTATAACTACAGCTACAGACCGTAGGTCGTAGGCAATGCAAGTTTTGATAAACATTTCTTCAAAGGTTTCTTTTATTCTGAAAAGCTATGTCCGTCAGCCTTCACGGGTTTACCAGAACTTTCATGGAGTTCCTTTCACGCAGCGTTCGTAGCTCCTTCCCAGAACAAGGAGTAACAAGTTACAGTTCTTACACTCTGCAGAGGTGCGTTACTTTTCCCATGAGAGATCAACTCCTTGTTGCACAACCGGGCAGCTTACCCGTCCACAATTCCATGTTGTGAGGCCCGGTAGTTGGTCCAAGCCAATCACTGCCCTCTTCGCGACCTCATATGTCTGCACGATCCTTCAGGTTGTCTCACCTTCGTTAAGCCCCCTTTCGGGCAGGCTAAAACCCTGATGAGTTCTCGAAGTCTTTATGACCTGGTGTTGCCCTGGCAAGTGCCATATTAAATGGTCCATCCACTAAACACCATCCATAGATAATCTAGACACCAAAAGTGTGGGCGTAAGGGTGCCCACCCATATGTTGGATCTGCACAAGGAATCACAACGTCACGTTAAGGTCATCTTGCCTCCATACAAGAGGAAAAGGATATAGCTGACTTCTCCGTCCCATTCCAAATCTCTTGGTTAACGCATAATATACGGTGCAAGAATCACTGGCGACATTGGTTGTTAAGTCCTAGATATTATGTTCCTTTACCACCAGAACTTTTATAGTAAGTTATTACGTCATGGTAATAACTTATAGTCACATTATTATGAAAATAGTGTTTTCAGACCTTTTTCAAATGCAGGTGATGTCCACATTGGATTTATCAAATACTTTACAGAAAATAACCAAAGGACATGAGCAAGTGTGAACTTGCCTTGTGATTGCAAGATTATGCACTCACGGTCTTCAAGGTAATATAAGATCCAAAATCTGAAATCAGCATCATTGGTCCGATAAGGACTAATGTTTGAAGAAGCAGTATGCTCTTATGCATAAGTAATGAGATGCATTTTATAAACACGTATCTCGGGGTAACGTTGTTCTAGGGTTTGAACACTAGAAACGATGTATTTGAAATGTGTTGTACTTTTGGATGAGTTTTATACTCATGCTTCTTATTAAGGCTTGTGAGTGTGTGTGAGCAACACATATTTATGCAGCAATAAAATATACACCTATGAAATGCTAGTCAAGATTGTTTACACTTTATTTGTTTATATTCAAACTTTACTTTATAAGTGAAGTTACTTATAAAGAGCTTAAGTGTTATCAATCCTAAGTATACAAGTGAAGTATGAAGTAATGTGATCTTGATTATTTGTTATATATTGTCTGAAGTGGCAAAAAGAATAACCTTCGAAGAAAAGGTTTCTCTTCTAAGGTCTAAATAAGCTTTGTGGTTAGTTGAGTTTGGTCGAAGTTATTTATGATTGCTCGAATGGTTTGGGTTTGAGATGCTTTACGACTTAACTATATCAGACCAAAGTTAACTATAAAACATATAATAATGTTTATAGTATTATATTTAGATTCTTGTAGACTAATGTTAACTTTAAAACATAGATAGTTTAGAAGAATAATGCTTATAACATTTGTTCTTTGGTGTACATGGTAATGTTGCCTTAAGGTTACTTAAGAATGGTTATATTTTTCTTTGATGTGGTGGTTTTCTTGATTTTATAATGGAATAGTATCACTTACCCCTTTTTATAAATAAATGGTTATAGTTTGTAAATCATGGAGTAATGTTACTTAATTGCTTATAAGTTCACTATAGTGTTTTAGTATGTTGATAAACTTGTGGTTAAAGTAAAGGAAATAAGTTTTTATTTAATTCCAAATTATTCTTGATGATTTTCGATTTGATAAGGATTCTCTTTAGAAAATATTACACACCTATGGTTGAGGTGAATTCAATAAAATTGTAATTAAAATGTGTTAAACTATTTGGACTTCATATTATTCATGTTGAAGACTAATACTATTTATTAGACTCCATTGGTTAATTTTTAGACATATAAGCAGTTTTTATTAACCTTTATATGAATTATCAATTAAATAAATAAGTTTATATTTGAGTTATCAAAGTATTTGAATGTTTATTTAACTCAAAAGTGGAATATTAAATTTTTAACATGTATATATTATTTTTGTGATCATTTTGGTATATTACATTTATTTTTGTGATTTATAAATAATAAGATATGATTTTTACAATTCATATTACTTTATAATTACTTAATAAATAATAAATATTGATTAAGTGAAATAATAATACATGATTATGGTTTTAAATTATTATTTTTATTTTTCTAAGATTTTTGGTATTTTATTTATATTATTAACATTTACCATTATTAAAATATGAATTATCAAAGTTTTATTACTTATAAAACCTTTATTAAATAATATTTATTTAAATAATCAACATAATAATATTTTATAATAATTTTAAGTTGTAGATTTTATTTTTCTACAAATTTTCATATGTTATACACATTTTTTCTGAATTATAAATCCAAAGTTATTAATTAAACAAGATTTAATCATTTATTGTATTTCTGGAATATTAATAATAGAGTTTATAACATTTTATTTATTTCTTAAACAAGAAATACTTTTTACACCGCACCCACACCTAGCCTAAGTCACTGACCAGTGGGCCTATGTCCACCTCAGCTCTTCAGGCTAGAAAATGCATTTGTTACCGACTGGTTTGCTACCCCCAGACAATGACATATGAGCCCAAGGCCATGTCATCAGCCACGCGAGACAAAGACTGGTCAAAATTGCTGACGTGGTTCGAACCTGACATCGGCATGACGTCACCTGAGTTGATCCTCATAGGTTGAGGATCGATCGATCCATCTAGTGCGCGCGCAGGGATGTGGCTAGGTGCGTTGGATAGAGGAGATCAAGGCGAACCTATTGGTGGTGGCGCCACCCTTTTTTGGTCACCGGAGGTTAACCAACGACGAGCTCATGCGGAGGTGCTTGCGGTTGATCATGGTGGCGTGGATTTAGGAAGCAAACGAAAGATCTACACATACGAGGAGGTTCAGTGACTCACCAGGAACACGATGGCATGGTCGATAGGGCGATGCGAGGTCGGAGACGATGGTGAGGTCGACGAACAGCTTCGGGAACGAGGGTTCGATTGTGTTAATTCACGCCTCCTCCGCTAGTGCGAGTTGTGGCAAACGGACGAGAAGAGCACGACGGTCTCCACCGTGGCCTTATCTGACCGAGGTGAGCACGGAATCGCCGGCTCCGGCTCACCTCCGAGCTAGGGTTCTCGGGTCAGAAGAAGAAATTGAGAGAGAGAGAGCTGTAGAGGGGGAAATGGGGATGAGGACGAGCATACGGCGTCGTGGCATTCTTATCCCTTCCATCTAGGAGCGGTAGCTCGCATCACAACGCGGCGGTCCATCGACAGCGGAGCTCCTGGCCAGCGAGCTGCTTCCAGTAGGCGAGGTAGATGACGAAGTCGATTTTGCAGATAACCCCCTGGTACTTTCATAAGCTCAATCCGCAGTCCCTCTTCGGTCCCACCTATCAGCCAGAGTCGAGAACGAGCTGGGCTGGTTATTGGTCCTTTGTGGCTGCACCTGGGAGACAGGTAAGCAGAGAGGAGTTGGGCCACAGCCAGGTCTTGGTTTTTATTTGTTTTCCTTTTTCTATTTTCTGTTTTCCTTTTCAGACTTGTATATTATCTCTAATTTGAACTTTGCTTTGTAGAATTTATTTACTAGATAATTGTAGTAATACTAAAATATATTTAGTATCATTTGTGAACTTTTATTATATAATCTTTTTATATTTATTTTATTTTCTCATTAGAAACCCCCTTTTTAATATTTTGTAGAAGCTTTTCTTATCATTTTTATTTCCACTTTTAACCATGGATTTATTAAATGATATATTCTTATTTGTTTATAAAACTTAACTCTAGTTAGCTCATAGTTTTGGAATAGAGATTTTTATATGTATAATAATCCTATATCATTATTTGATGCATGAAATATAAAGGAAATTAATATGGTTATGACTACTTCCATTAATTTGGAAAATGGCAATGTATATATTCTGTTATGCTAAACAAAGAAGTTTAGGGTTTTGAATTATGAATATTACCATAGGGTTTAGGTTTTTAATATACTTAGATTCCTTTATGGATGTGAGTAAAGATTTAATAACTAAGCATATTGTTTTTTGTTTGTTAAATATAATGATATCACCCTTTTAAAATAGAAAGTTAAAAATGTCCTATGGAAGAGAATTTGGTAAATATATCTCTTAAACACATATGCTTAAGATAATTGGAGATGAGAAAGATGTGCTTATGTGATTTGCTATAGGAAAATATTCCTATGAAGTGATATGGAGATAGGATGATGGATATTATGTTTGGTTTAAGAATTAGAGTTGAATGTTTACCAGGAATGTCTATTTTCCATAATTCACAATCCTGGACCTTTAATTAAAGAATTCCTTCCCTAGATATAATACTTCTTCCTATCCATCATCATGGTTAGTATGATGAGCTTTACTCATAAAAATCTTCTTATTCATATATTCTTCTTCTAAACTCATGGATGAATCCAATGAGTTTGATATTAAAGCATTTCATAGTTTTCTAATATCCTTGCTTGGTTATACCCACTACTCTACTATTGGAAATCTTCAATCCAAAAAGTAGTTCTTTCAAACTCCACTGTACAGGTCCCGACCTTTAATAAGGTAGAGATCCCTGTGTTTACAATGCTAGTCCCTGGATCATTAGCTAGCATCCACAGTTAAGATGTAATATCAAGAAACAAAGGTCATAGTACAACTTTATAACCAGGAATAAAATAATTCATTACATCTTACATAGCTCATTTGGCTATCACATTACAATGCAACAGAAATAACTATAGTATGGATTCCTTCATCTTCAAAGTGACACATGCAATCATGTTGGTTGTAGACTTGTAACCCTAATCAACACACTTCACTAACATCAAACAAACCCGCAACATAATAAGTTACAGCCACAAGGGTCAATACATTTGATTTGTATTGACAAGTGATACTATGGTACTATAGTGGAGTCTATCATCTATATGCATTTGGCTAGGTGGAGCCTAGGCTTGCTTTGCTCAAAATAGATTTTCCTTATCATTTGAAAACACTAAGTTTTTGTTTGTCAAAATCACCCAAGCCATCTCCCAATAGAAATTGGTGACCCTTTAACCCTTGTTCAACCACAAGTTTTTAACTTAGAAATTTGGATGAGGAGATTCTTGATAGCTTCCATGTCTTGATGCTCAAATTGTCCATTGCTGGGGACACGGCTAAGTACTTAGATTTTTCACTCTGCAGAGGTGGTGCACTTTTCCCACAAGACTCGACATGCATCGAGACAAGATCTTTCAGAAGCCTTCCCTTAGACCAGAATGGACGCGTTCCAACCTATCATCCCCTACCACCAGTTGTCCATTTGGCTAAGTTATTGCAACCTATATGATCCAGGCAGAGCCCATAATGCCAAGTGGTTGCACTTGAAGCTTCTCAACATTTGACATATCAAATCTCTTTGTTCCTGGGTGGCATTCCACAAGTGAGATGCACAAGGTAAACCATATAAATGGGCCTTGTGTAACCACTCAACAAAAATCCTTTCAAGCAATACCATTCCACCCAGGTGATTCATTCACTTAGTTGTTTTATTAAACAAAACACAAGTCCTTGACTTAGAAATATTCCATAGCATGAATATAATCCACCCTTGTTTTCTACTAGCTAAGCTAAGCATGATAGTAGTAGGAATCTTAACTTAGGAAAATTCTACTAAGGTTTCATCTACTAGGATTTCCCATGGCATAGTTTATACATAGCAAAAATTCCATGCAAGTCCTACTTAGAAATATCACTAATGCATAGTGAAAATAATGGGACAAAGTATGAAGCATCACTTGCCTTTTTGGTAGAGAATATAAGTTCACTCCTTGATCTTTGCAATAGTCACACTCTTCAAATTCTACTACAATTCAATCAAGCAAGCAAATATTCAATCTACCATTTCAAGCAATCATCACATAGTATAGTAGAAACATAGCAATGCATCCAAGCATGCCAAAGATTGTTTTATTTGAAAAAGTGGTTTCTAGTAGGTTATAAACATTTTAAAACACATATTGGTCATTTATAAAAGTGGCAAAACCATTGGATATCAAGTTACTGAAAATGGCCATTTTAAGTCATTTTTGTTTTGCTAGAAATGGTTCAAATCAAAGTAATATTTCTAGTGTTTGACCAATACATTTTTTAACACAAATGTTAGTGTTTTATGGTCAAGTGTTTAATATTAAAACCATTTGCAAAAGGTTTCACCTATAAACCATTTTTATACCAAAGCAACATTTTATGTTGTTGGAAATCCCTTTAGCAAAGTAATAATTTTTATAGGGTTCACCAAATATATTTTTAATTCATAAAACTTGGTGTTAGGGTCAGAGAGTTTAATTCAAATCATTTCCCAAAGGTTTTACTCCAAAAAGCATTTTTAACATATAAACAATATTTTTATTTAATAAGAAATATTCTTATTCGAAGATTTATTCTTTAACTTCACAAAATAAACTTTTAAATGCACAAGTTCGTTTATATAGTCAATATGTTCAAAACAAACCATTTGCCAAAGATTTTATCCTAAGAACATTTCTAGAATAAATTTTATGTTCAAAATATGCCTACACAAGTCTCTGCAAAAACAACCAATTTAACAGAAGCAATTTACTAAAAATAGTACATGGTTGGAAAGTATTTGTTTTTCTGATTCTAGTGATATAAAATTTGTAAAATTTGGACATGTGGATCAAAATTTATGCAATTTACAAATTGAAACAACTAATAGATTTAATTCTATTTTTAAAACAAAATCTGAGCCACGTGTTGTGTTCTGATTGGTCAAAACGGTTCGCGAGGATTAAGCTCTGTGGAGCGTTGGATCTAATTAGATCTGAGCGACTCAGATCACTGCGTACCTCTTCATTTAGTGATTCTATCGTGTGTTTAGGATCGTGATCTAACGGCTCACATCGCATCAACCAAGAACTGGCGGCGCTGGGCGACAGCGAGCGGCGGCGCGCTCGGCCTGCGGTGGTCCGGTGCTATCAAGAAGCAAAGGAGAGAAGGGGAATGCTCACCAGATTCGCCTTGACGTGCTGATGCTCAACGTGGCAGCCGTTTGTCGAGGGGCGCCCGGGGTTGATGTGAATCGCTCGCCGGAGTTAATATCGCTGCCGGGTGCGCTCAGACGTCGTTGAAGGCGAGGCTACGGATCATGCCACGGCAAGCAAACGGTGTCGTTAGATGCTCAGGAGAACATCGAGTGCTCTAGGGTAAACGAGGGGGAGAGGCGCGATCAGAATTTACCGGGGGAACTCGCCGGAGTTGGAGCAGACGGCGGAGGCGTAATGTCGATGTCGTAGTCGAGGCTACGGTGCTCGCGCGGGCAAGCCAAAGATACTGGCGGGTATGCCTGGTGCTGGCGAGCACGCTAGTGGGGTCTGGAAGGCAAGGGACAATGAGGACTGGCCGGAATCGACCGGAGGAGGTCGTCGGAGCAGTGGCAGTGTGAGGAAGATTACAACCAGCCTAGGGGCGGGAAGAAGCTGGGGATTGAGGGGAAAGAAGAGGAGAGGGGAGGCGATTATGAGGGCACAGTCTCTGGGCGGAATCATCGCTGCATTGACACGAATTATTCGAGGTTTGTTTGACAGGAAACGGCGACGGGGAGAGGAGGAAAGGTCGCAGCGGGTTGAAACGATGGCTGACATGTGGGGCAACGGCGTCAGTGAGAGAGAGAGAGACGACGGGGTCCAGCGGTCAGCGTCTTTGCAGGTTCGGTTTCTGGTGGAAAAGAAAATGTTTCGAGGGGGAGAGAGGTGGGCTGCTGGGCCTTAGTGGGCTAGCTGGGTTGGGCTGGGTCCTTTCCATTTTTTTTGTTCTGATTCATTTTTCTTTTTCTGTT
This sequence comes from Avena sativa, assembly GCA_916181665.1. Classification (NCBI taxonomy): domain Eukaryota; kingdom Viridiplantae; phylum Streptophyta; class Magnoliopsida; order Poales; family Poaceae; genus Avena; species Avena sativa. The sequence goes on from OV702293.1 coordinate 281,584,056, forward strand.
TTCTTTTCTGTTTTGACTTTGTTCAAACAATTTAATCAAACATTTGAATTCAAATCCTTGCCAAACTTTTCAGTTTGTTTTTAATATGTTTTAAACATGTATTTAAAGCCCTTTTTAGGAATAAAACCTTTATTCATTTATGGTTTATATTTTATTTAAAATGGGCACTTTCCTTTATTAAATAAGATTTCATTATATTTTCAAACCCTTATTTAAATTCCATTTTTTCACAAAACCTTTTCAGTAGGTTTATTTATTTAATAAGGTGTTAAATAATTCACTTTGAATTATTTAAAGTATTTTAATATGATTATTAATCATTTAATTTGGGCAAATGTCTTTATTCCAATGAAGTCAAATATGGTTTTTAATTCCATAAATTTTATTTAGATGATTTCTTTGATTCCATTTAAGTTAATTAAATAAATTTTATTCCACTTGGGTAAATTCCAATTATTATTTTCCCATGATTTAATTAATCATTCTCATTAGGGATTTGTCTTCATTCAAATAGAAATAGAATTTGGTTAATGCCATATTATTTTATTTGAATATTCTTTATCCTTCCATTTTATTTGGATTTAGGTTATATTCATTCCATTTGCTTATGGATTAGGCCAAGATTTAATTTGGCTTTTAAATATTCCTTATTTTTTTCTTTCTTTGTCTTATAAAATCCATATCTTTTTATTTAAAGTTCCAAACTTGGTGATTCCAATTTGTATATTTTTATTTAATATTTGTTATCCTTTTAAATCTCTTTAGGATTAATTTGATAATAATTGGGTATGTATTTCAGATAGGAGCTTTATTAGCTTTGAAAATTAATTCCTTTTGTCTTATTAAACTCATAAGTTTTTTATCTATGGCTTCAAATTGAATGAAATCAATTTCTATGGTCTCATAATGCTTTTATTTATCAATCTTGATCATTTATAAATGTTTGTTGATATATTTTTATATGGATCAAATCCTTAGTCTTTGAGATATTTTGGAAATGTTTTTCTTCCATTAGGGTTTTAGGGATTTGGTTTATTTTCCAAGTGTTTAAATTTCAAGATGCATTTATGAAGAATGCATTTCACTTGATTTGAATTTTAGTTGGATTCAAATTTTATCCAAAGTTTGTTCAAGATGGGTTTTAATGTTTCCATTTAGAAACAAAAGTTTCTTTTCACCCTAAATTTCAACAATTATTTATTTTCTTTATTTATTTTTCACATTTCAAAATTTGGAAAATTTTGGGATGTGACAGGTTACCACCCTTAAAAGAAACCTCGTCCCGATATTTGGGGATGCTAGAGGTTACAAGTTGTATTCAAAACAACTAGGGTACTACCACCCTTAAAAAGGTTTTCAACTAAATTACATCTTGGCCTACTTGGGACCCTGATGAAACTTCTCTGGGCAGACATCTGCATAGTGTCCTTTGTTTCCACACTTGAAACATGTGACAAGGCTGAGATCTCTCATAGGCTTGTTTGTCTTGTACTTCATATTTTCTGGACAATTGCTTGCATAATGTCCTTGGTTACCATAGTTGTAACTTGTGACAAGATTGAGTTCTTCACATATCTTCTGTGGACAGGTTGATATATAATGGCCTAGCTCTTTGTAGTTGTTGCACCACACTTGGCTAATTTCCTTATATTTCTTCTTCTTCTCTGGACATTCATTGGCATAGTGTCCCATCTCTTTGCAATTGCAACATTTCACTTGGCTTTTGTCCTTCTTATTATTGGGTTTCTCCAAAGCTAGGAGTTCTTCTAGTTCATGTTCTTCATATATCACCTCAAAGGTGGGAAAGTCTCCTTGTTTCCTTAATCGTTTCCTTGGATAATACATGTGTTTCTTCTTTTGTCCATCAATGTGAGTCATAGTGCATGGAGGTGCAAGCTGAGATTTCCCTTTGTCTTCATCCTTCTTGGTAGAAGTTGTTTCCTCATGAGGGCTTACAAACTTTTGATGCACTCCACCTTGTTTTCTTTGTTGAACTATAGAATAGATGGGGCATTGGATAGGGACATGATTATTTCCTTCACATAGGAAACAAGTAACTTGTGATGTGGGACATTGATTAGTTGGATGTTTCTCTTCACAATTGGGGCATTGATCTTCATGCTCTTTGGAAGTGTGATCCATGTCTCCACAAATATTGCAAGCTTGAGTTCCTTCTATAATATCATCCTTGACTTCATTGTTGTCACAAACTCCTTGGGGGAGGTTGTCTCCCATGTTGATCATTTGATTTGTCATCCTTTGCAATAATTGGGTTTGGGTTTCCATAAACCTTTGCATGGTTGGGTCTAACTCATTGTTGTTGGCCCAAAATTGAGTTGTCACTTGGTTCAACTAGGTTTGGGTTACTATGAGTTCTCTCATGTGCATCTATTGGTTGTTGTTGTTGTCACCATTCTTGATGTTGGAGTTTATTGGAGTAGTCATCTGTTTGGGTTGGACTGGGATTAGAATAGGCAAAGATTTCTAAGGAAATAATTCTAATCACACACATCACAATTCACTCAAGCAATGTGCAAGCAATCACCAACAAACATTCCACTCAAACAACAAGTTTCAAGCACATTTTTAGGCAACAAAATATTTTTGCTACACCACATAAGTTGGTGTGTTTGATTTAAACTAAACATGGTGGTCCAACTATATGGTTCACTTGAGATCATTCCATTCTTCTTAGTTGTTCCTTCTTGAACAAGATCATTGTATCCTTGGAGAAATTCTTGTATCTTGGTCACAAAACTTCAAAGGTGATGATGGTTACTTCTAAGTTGTATTTCCTTAGTCTTTAAGTCTTGAATAGTATTTCTTGTCTCACTTGTAGTCCTTAGTGATGTCCAAGTTGAATTCCTTGGTGATGTTGAAGTTGAAGTCATTGAAGTCACTTGAGTTGGTGAAGTCCTTTGCTCATGTTGGAGACTTTGTCCAACAAGTTGAAAAGGAAGAGATGTAGAATCAAAACCAAAAAGGTTGAGGAAAGAGTTTACAATATTGTTTGTAAGTTAGTTTTATAACAAATACAACTCCTATATTTTTCTAAGGGGTTTCGTCCAATCCTAGGGTTACAATCCTACAGGCAACACAGTGCTCTGATACCATCTGTAGAGGTCCCGACCTTTAATAAGGTAGAGATCCCTGTGTTTACAATGCTAGTCCCTGGATGTAACATCCCAAAAATATTATACTTGGATCATCAAACTCTAATCATCAAAATTAGGGTTAACAAAAACTTTTCCAATTAAAAATATGAAGGCATGCATATGTGTATGAATTACAATTTGGATTCTTTTGAATTGCCTTGGTTCTATGTTTCTTTGCTTGTAAAATGATTCTTAGGTGAAATAAACATCATCTAAACAATCCCCACACTTTTACCAAAGACGAACAAATCAAAACAAACAAATTAAGTGACTGGTCACTTTGGCCAAATTAACTCCCATACCTACTTTGGCTATCTCAAACTTTCAGAACTTAACAGAAACATGTTTGGATCTTTGCACCCCTTGATAGTACTCATAACAAGGTACCAAGGCCCACTTTGTGATCATCCAAAAACATTTAAATGCATAGTTTAAATAAAAGTTGAAAATTGAATCTGTTTCATATGGGAAGATCCCACTTTTTCAAAAACCACTCAAACAAGCTCAATTTTCAAAACCCAAGCATCCACAGACTCACCAGCACATGCCTTGCACACCCACCAAAAATATTTTCAAAATTCAAAACTTGAGTTCATGCGGCCATTTCATCAAACAGGTTGCAGATGCAAATCAAACAAAAATCAAAACACTATGTTGAGCAGTGTTTTGGGCCTAACTTGTTCCCTCTCTGGACACCACTAGCCTTAGTACATCATCTAACAACCTTAGCTAATCACTAGCACCACTATAAGCTGGCCATTTTCATCAATGGTGAGCAGGCTGAGAGCACCATTGCCACTGTAACATCCCAAAAATACCAAACTTAGATCATCAAACACTAATCATCAAGATTAGGGTTAACAAAAACTTTTCTAAATAAAATCATGAATGCATGCATATGTGTATGCATGGATTTTGAATTTCTTTAAAACTACCTTGTCTGTTTGTTTCTTTGATTGTAAAATGTTTCTTAGGTGAAATAAACATCATCTAAAAACATTTCCCACACTTTTCCTAAAGACAAGTAAATCAAAACAAATATATTAAGGGAATGGTCACTTTGACCAATTTAACTCCCATGCCTACTTTAGCTGTCTCAAACTTTCAGAACTTAACAGAAACTTTGCTGGATCTTCGCACCCCTTGATTGTACTCATAACAGAGTATCAATGCCCACTTTGTGATCATCCAGAAACTTTCAAATGCATAGTTTAAATGCCAATTCAAAATTGAATCTTCTTCATATGGGAAGATCCCACTTTTTCAAAACTCACTCAAACAAGCTCAACTTTCAAAACCCAAGCATCTGCAGACTCACCAGCACCAATCTAGCAAACCCACCAAAAATTATTTCAAAATTCAAAACTTGATTTCATGCGGCCATTTCATCAAACAGGTTGCAGACACAAATCAAACAAAACATCAAACACTATAGTGTGCAGTGATTCTTGCCTAACTTGTTCCCTAGTTAGCTCACACACAGCTCAGTAGATCATCTAGAAAGATTAGCCCAACACTAGCACCCCTGTGAGCTTGCCATTGCCATTAATGGTGAACAGCCGAGCACCCCAATGTCACCCCATTGTGGACAACAGGCTAGAGGAAGAACTAGCCGTGCCAACCTTGTCTAGGAGGCAGCCCACTGTCCACCGCCACTCACTGTCCCAGCCGCAAGCATTGCTAAGCCCTGGACCACGCGCACAAGCCGCGCCCAGACCATGCCGAGCGTGCGCCAGAGCGCCACCCTCGACCATCACCCACAGACCGCGCACCGCCCTCGCCGCGTGCATACACGACCGCCATCAACCCAGGAGACCGCCAGACATCCCCGTTTGCCGCCCCGTGACGCGCAGCCACTGCCCGCCGTCGAAAACGCCGCCTCTGCCGCGCAGAGCACCGCCCGTTCCAGACCAAACCACACCGCCCCATGCCTCGAGACCATGTCGTTGAGCATCGCCAGGAGACACGACACCGTCCCCTACCCTTGCCCATGCCAATAGCCGCCTGTAACATCGCCCCCGACGAGCTCACCGTGCGCCCCAACGGTCCCCTCGCTCGACTATAAATAGAGGCCACCCCCGCACGATTTCTTCACACCATCTCACTACCCTCTCCTCACTGATCGTGCCACACCATTCTCAGAGCAAGGCGAGCACCACCTCACCGGAATTTCACTGGAGCCTGCCGCTGCCGGAGCAGAAGGGAGCCATCAATTTCGTCCACCCCTGGAGCTGCCGCGACCACCCCTGAGTTCGCCGTTGTCGACTTCGTCGTTCGCCCGCCTCGCCGACCCTCGCCAGTACCCCGGTGAGCCCCTAGCAACCCTCACTGGCCGCGCTAGGTTTTGTTCTCGCCGGAGCTGTCTCGCGTCGACGATGACTCCCAGCCGTTAGATTAGAACTAGATCGAACGACCCACGTTGCCCCATACCGCTTCGCCCAGCCCCGTGTCACTGACGAGTGGGGACACCCACTTAAGTAGCCCGCGGGAGCACTGCGCTTAGCAGGCCGGCCCGTTAACTTTTCCCGTGCAGCCCAGTTATTCAAATTAAATCTTTTTCTATTTCAATTCAAACACACTTCTGTACCCAACTTCAAAAATCAACCCAGATCGATTCAGTGCACCAAATTAAATGAAACCAATTTTGTTGTAAAGGCCTATGAATGCTGAATCCAAGCCCGTTGGATTCAAGTCATTTGGATCTATAGATCACCCACGGTAAAAATAACAATGCAGAAGCTTTTCAGCATTCAAACATTTTTCAAATTTAAACCATAATAGCTTTTGAGTTGATTCCAACTCTCAAAAATCACATTTAACCATACCTTTCAGAATATATAAAAATATATAGGTTTACTTGCAGAAATATTGTTCAAGTAATAAAAGAATGCTACATAAGCATTTCTAGCCACTTTAATTAATTAAAATAAAAGGGTAAAACCTTATTAAATTGTGACACCACTTTAAATCACATTCCCATGGACTACAATATGTGGTTATGGCATGTGTCAACATGATCCCATGTTTAGTTTGGAGAATATTAAATCTTAAGTAGTTTTTCAATGAGTAGAAATTACTTTTCTAAAAATAAAAAGGAATTTAATAAAGCCTTAACCTTGTAATGTTAGAGATGATGCTAGATCATCTATAGGACCTTTGTGTGTGATGATTGCAAGTAGTTAAGTATTGTTTGGTGATTGTGTACCTCGTATTTATTCATAGACGCTAGTACCGACCAAGGATACGAGGAGGAAGGAGGATACTACGAAGAAGAAGCCGAGGAGAACTTCAACCACTGCTCTGCACAAGGCAAGCCTAATACTACTAGTGAATGTGCAAACTACCCTACTGATGCCACAAACCCATACTTGTGTTATGACTACTATATGCCTTGAGCATATGTGATCATATACACTTGATAAACCAAATCCTAGTTTTATGTGCAAGCTTCTTACTTTATTTCTTTATCAAAGCTTACTTAGAGTTTACTTAAGTGACTGGTAGATTTTGGAAAGATGCTGAAGGTTGCATAAAGAGCATAAAATTTGGCCTAAGTTAGAAACCTTGATCTCATCCTAAGGCATGAGATTGAACTTAGTTAAAACCCCACTAGTTTACCACCCCTCATCAGTGCTTACCCCCACCTGTAGATGCTAGTGCTAAGCATAAAACTTGATCAACCTTAGATGGGAATACTTGGTGGAAAAATGGTTATGAAAACATTGGAATGATGGATCATTCTATTGAAATGTTTTGGACATGTGTTTCCAAACACTTGATGATTTTGGTGATGAAAATGTTGAGGCATGAGCCTTAGCCCTTTATAAAACTGATGGTTGTCTGGATGCGATACCATTCCAATTTTATCGTACAACCACAATACCCGAAGATTGGGTAGGGCTTGACTAGAAACTTATATTCCTTAGTATTAGTTCCCTCACGGCCAAGGTCTGAGCTGAGGCTACCTTGTGAAGATTGTCCACCTGTGCAGTACCCAAGATGACAGTTGGTCATGGTTGGGAGGCCAAACTCACAGGAGAGGTGCTTATACTAGGGTGTGTAATCGAAAGGTTAGGATTGATTATCCGCATACTGAGTATGGTGAATTCAGGATTTGTTCCTGACGGATGTATCGAATGTTGTGGTGAAAGTGTACAATCTCTGCAGAGTGTCAAACTATTCGAATAGCCGCGTCCGCGGTTATGGACAGTTGGAGTGGCCATACTGTTCCCCCGTCAGACTTTTCAAAATGACTTGTGAAATGAATTGAGACTTTGACTTGACCACAACAGAGTTGTGACCTGAATTACAAGATCCCACTTAGGAGTTATAAAATTGTGACTAGCTTTGGAACCTAGTAGAGATAAATCTGGCTTTTGCAAAACAACCCTAGAGCCTAGTGTCCTATTATCCAAAAACCCCTTACCTGTTAGTATTAGTTTGAGAGTACTTAAAGAGTACTCATGGCTTTGTCCCTGGCTATTCCCATGGCCAGACTATGAAGAGGAGTACCTGGAAGATGGACCCCAGGAAGGTTACGACAACTAGGACCATCTCCCATCGTCAGCATTGCCTGTGACCCCGAAGATGGAGCTTCGCCTACGCTACCGTTATTATTACGTATTCCGCTGCTTGATGATGTATTAAGAACTGGATCATGAGATCCCTATTTGTGTAAGAACTTCTGTATCGTTTATAATGGATGATGTACTATGGTATCCAATTCTGTTATGTCTCGCAAAAATGGTAATCCTGGGATTGCGATGTATGGCATAACAGGAATCTAGGATTGAAAAATCCGGGTGTTGACAAGTTGGTATCAGAGCCATCCTGACCATAGGAGACCCTAGTTAGACTGGACGTTTGAACCAAAAACTTAGTTTCAAAACCAAAGAAAAACAAATATTTACAAAAACTTATTCTCATTCTTATCTCTTTGATTCTTTCATAAAAATTCATGTTCCTCAAAAACTCTTGAAAAATACATAAAATTTTGACACACTTGATCACTCTGCTAATCTATTCATCCTCTATTTTTATAGATGGACGTGAAGTACAACAAGTTTTATCAGTTGGGGAATGGAGGAGACCTTATCTTTGAGAGGGATCTGGATCAGCTTTCGGAACTTCTGGAGCGTCCGCACCCCGAGTTCTTCGGAGCTCAGCTCAATGATCAAGGAGGAGAAGATCTGCAGTGGCTAATTGTTGCAAGTCTCCGAGGAAAGATTGAACCTCCCACTGCGGAAGGAATTCAGTTTACCTTAAGAGAGAACAACTGGCTCGATGGACTTGCCAGAGCAATGCAGGAAGCTCTTTCCCGTCTGTGTGGGCAGAGCATCAATCAGATCAAGGGAACCCGCTTTGAGTTTTTCCCAATGCGTGATGCAAATGGACAACCTCTGGAAGCCCCATACCACCCTGAGCTGAAGACTCAATTGGACCATCTTAGCTTCATGATGTATGATCGTCAGCAGGAGTTGGACAACTGCCGTGACTATTGCAACCACAAGTCTGCCATCATCCAAACGAAGGATCAGACCAGTGCCATGCTAGCAAAGGATCGCAAGTCTCGTCACCGTCAGCTCGATAAGAAGGAGCGCATTATTGCCCGTCTTCGCCACCTCATCTCATCTCTGGAGGAGACCATCCACGAGAGAGACATGCAGTTGGAGGAAAGGGAGAATGCTGGAGAGGATCTTCGTGGAGACCCTTACTCCTATCTCAGCGATGACGATGATTTTCTGGAGGATCAGGCCATGGACTTCTTCACCGATGAGGATGATTTCGCCTTCATCGATGATGATGAAAATGATGCAGCCACAGACTCCGAGGAGTAGTAACACTTGAGCACTAGCGTAGTGAGTAGTATTCGGTCCCACTGTATCGTAGTTTCCAGAATGGTTCTTAAAACCATCTATTTTTCCTTGTTGTGGTGTGTGTTGTACTGTGTGCTATGAATGAATGAAAAAGCAAGTTGCTAGAAAAATCTGAGTCAAACCTTTAAAAAACTTTTCAAAGACCCCAAAACCTTAGAAATTTCCCTCTTTTCTCATGATCTACCTCAATCTTCAGATGCCACGTGGAGGAAGTGGTTCAGCCCCGGACCTGATGTTGCAGATTCTGCAAATGTTGACTTCTGACCGCGAAGCTGAAAGAGCGGAACGTCAAGCCAACCTAGCCACTCTGCAACAGATAGCCCAGCTAGCCCACAACAACCAAGGCCATGGAAATCAGGACCACCATGGATCTAAGCTCAAGAATTTACAGAATACCAACCCACCTGTTTTCACCAAGTCAGAAGAACCCCTAGACGCTGATGATTGGCTGCAAACCATGGAAAATAACTTAGAAGTAGCAGGAGTGGAAGCCAACGAGAAAGTTCTATTTGCCACCCATTATTTAGCCGGAGATGCCAGGGCATGGTGGAACAGTGTTCGTGCAATGACCGGAGGCCAGATGATGACCTGGGAGGAATTCAAGGTCAAGTTTAGCAGAACCCATGTGCCACCAGGTTTGATCAAGAGAATGAGAGACGAGTTCAGAGAGCTGAAGCAAGGAAGGATGACTGTAGTGGAATACCGTGACAAATTTTTGTCATTAGCTAGGTATGCCCCGGACGAGATAGACACCGAAGCCAAGAAGAAAGAAAGATTCCTGAATGGTCTGCATGACGAGATGCAGACGGTGTTAGTCAATATCCCCTTTGCTGATATTGAGGCCCTTGTTGATTCTGCCATCCAGATAGAAGGAAAGATCAACCAAGCCAATGAGAACCGCAAGCGTCGCATGATGCACCAACCAGGAACCCATCAGACCCCAAAGTATCGCCCCAACCCATCTCCAGGATTTGCCCCAAGAACCAACAGACCTCCTATGACCCGTCCGACCTATCCCAACCGTGGAAACCCTAGACCCGGAGGAAATCACAACAACCCCGGCAACTCTAGCAATTTCACCAGTGCCCCACTCAAGTTCAACACCAACAATGCTACCGCTAACACCAACACTGCCCCGAGGACTGGAAGCAATGCTGTGCCTGTCGCAGCCAAGGACAAGTCACAAGTGACCTGTTATGACTGTGGAAATAAAGGCCACTATTCCAACGAGTGCCCCAACAAGAAGAATGCTACAGCCCCTAATGCCAATGCCCCAGCTCAGCAACAGCGTCGTGTCCAACCAGGAAGAAGATTTGCCCCAGGGAATTCACTCAACCGCAATGGCCGTCTTTTTCTCATGCATGCTGAAGAAGCTCAGGAAGCGCCAGCCGTCGTGCTGGGTATGTTTTCTGTTAATTCAGTACTTGCAAGAGTGTTGTTTGACTCTGGTGCCTCGCATTCATTTGTCACCAAAGAATTTGCCTGCACTAGTAAAATTCAACCAACCAAACTGAAGCATGTGATGATTGTTCAAATCCCCGGATCAACCACCAAGGCTAGGCAAATTTGCAAAGCCGTCCCTATCCGAATCCATGGCATAGATTTTTATGCTAATCTAATAGTACTCGGAACTAAAGGTTTGGAAGTAGTACTAGGAATGGATTGGATGTCCAAACATAAGGGATTGATTGACTGTGCTAAGGAAGCCATCACCATGACTAGTACCGCCGGAATATCAGTCGAGCATATATCTGAAACCTTACCTCGCCAATTCAAGTGTAACAAGAGTATAGCCCAACCTACCATTGACCAAGTCCGGATAGTCTGTGAATACCCTGATGTATTTCCAGATGTTTTGCTCGGTATGCCCCCACATTGGGATATCGAGTTTATCATTGAACTAATCCCCGGAACAGGACCCATAGCCCAGAGACCCTATAGTATGAACCCATCGGAGTTAGAAGAACTAAAGAAGCAACTGGATTCCATGTTGGAAATCGGATTGATTCAACCAAGTGCGTCACCATGGAGATCACCCGTCTTGTTTGTGGACAAGAAAGATGGAGGTAACCATTTGTGTACGGATTATCGGAAGTTGAATGATGTCACCATCAAGAACAAGTACCCTTTGCCCAAGATAGAGGATTTGTTTGATCAGTTGACCGGTGCCCAGGTGTTTTCTAAGATTGATCTTAGAACTGGTTATCATCAACTCAAGATTCGCGCAGAGGATATTCCAAAGACTGCCTTTACCACCAGATATGGGTTGTATGAGTATACAGTCATGTCTTTTGGATTAACCAATGCCCCCGCTTATTTCATGAATCTCATGAATAAGATTTTTATGGACTTCCTGGATAAGTTTGTCGTTGTTTTCATCGATGACATTCTGATTTATTCCAAATCGGAAGAAGAACATGAGCTACACCTAAGGACCATTCTTGGAACCCTTAGAGAGCATCAGTTGTATGCAAAGTTTAGCAAATGTGAATTCTGGTTACAGGAGGTAGGATTCCTCGGTCACATTGTATCAGCCGGAGGAATTGCCGTTGACCCTGCCAAAGTGAAAGATGTAGAATATTGGCAAGCCCCGACCACTCAAACCCAAGTTCGTGCATTTATCGGATTGGCGGGATATTACCGCAAATTCGTAGAAGGATTCTCGAGTATCGCCAGACCCATGACCCAATTGCTGAAGAAGGACAAGAAGTTTGAATGGACAGACAAATGTGAAGCGAGTTTTCAAGAACTCAAGAGGAGATTGATTTCAGCCCCAATCTTGATCATGCCGGATATCACGAAGCCCTTCGATGTGTATTGTGATGCATCCAAGATTGGTCTCGGATGTGTGCTAATGCAAGAAGGCAGAGTTATATCTTATCTATCTAGACAATTGAAGCAACATGAGCAAAACTACCCAACCCATGACCTCGAACTCGCTGCCGTAGTTCTAGCCCTGAAAACATGGAGACATTACCTAATGGGAAACCGTTATGAGATTTATTCGGATCACAAGAGCCTAAAGTATATATTCACTCAGAAGGAGCTGAATATGAGGCAGAGAAGATGGATTGAGCTAATCAAGGATTACGATCTGGACATTCACTATCACCCTGGTAAAGCCAATGTGGTAGCAGATGCCCTTAGCAGATTGCCGTGCCGCTTGAACTCCATGATTTTGAAGGAGCAACCAAGTCTACACAAGGAGATGGAAGATTTTCGAATGGAATTAGTAAGTGAAGGATTTTTGGCTAGCATAGAACTTCAGCCCACTTTGATCAGTCAGATTAAAGAAGCGCAGAAGGGAAATGTTAGTATCGACGGAATCAAGCGTCGTATCGGTACGGGCAAAGTACCCGGATTCACCGAGGACGAAGAAGGAGTTCTGTGGTACAAAGGACGCCTTTGTGTACCAGCAGATTCGGAATTGAAAGAAGTTATCTTGAAGGAGGCTCATGATACTCTTTATTCTATCCATCCCGGAGGAACTAAGATGTATCAAGATTTCAAAGAGCAATTTTGGTGGCATAAGACGAAGAGAGAAATCGGAAGCTATATCGCCAAGTGTGATATATGTCAGCGAGTCAAGGCAGGACATCAAAGACCCGCTGGATTGTTGCAACCTTTGCAAATTCCGGAATGGAAATGGGATTCTGTAGGAATGGACTTTATCACTGGACTACCTACTTCTAGTAGGGGAAATGACTCTATTTGGGTCATAGTGGACAGATTGTCCAAAGTCGCCCATTTCTTGCCCGTCAAAACCACATATCAGAGTTCGAAGCTAGCGGAGTTGTACATCGCTAGAATCGTTAGTTTGCACGGAGTCCCCAAGAACATCGTATCGGATCGAGGAACTCAGTTTACCTCGAGATTCTGGAAGAAAGTCCAAGAAGGTTTAGGAACCCGCCTAGATTTCAGTACCGCGTATCACCCTCAGACCGATGGACAAACGGAGCGAGTAAATCAAATACTCGAAGATATGCTGAGAGCATGTGTGCTAGAATATGGATCCAAGTGGGAAGACTGTCTGCCGTTTGCAGAATTTTCATACAACAATAGTTACCAAGCCAGTTTGCAAATGGCCCCATTTGAATTCATGTACGGAAGAAAGTGTCACACCCCTTTGAACTGGTCGGAAGTAGGAGAGAGTCAGATTTTCAGACCCGACATCCTACGAGAAGTAGAAGCGAAGGTTCACAAGATTCATGAGCACCTCAAGACCGCCCAATCCCGACAGAAGAGTTACGCCGACAAGAGACGTCGAGACCTCGCCTTCAATATAGGAGATTTTGTTTATCTGAAAGTGTCGCCACTGAAGGGAATGCAGCGTTTCCAACTCAAAGGAAAGTTAGCCCCCAGATATATCGGACCTTTCAAAATTTTGAACCGTTGAGGAGAAGTATCGTATCAACTGGAACTACCTGAAGAGATATCAGCGGTGCACAATGTGTTCCATATCTCGTTACTTCGCAAGTGTCTCGAAGTCCCCGAGAAGACCAAAGTGTTCAAGAATATCGATCATCGGACCATAGAGATCAACGATGATCTGACCTATCCCGAAGTACCCATCCGCATTTTGGAAGAAGCTTTTCGAACTACCCGAACCCGAAGCATCAAGTTTCTCAAGATTCAGTGGAGCAACCACACAGAAGTGGAAGCTACCTGGGAACGCGAAGATCACATCAGGACGGAGTTTCCCGATCTCTTCAAGTCCTAGGTAATCTTTTCGTCCTTTTTCAAATCTCGGGACGAGATTTTGTTTAAGGGGGGAAGGTTTGTAACATCCCAAAAATACCAAACTTAGATCATCAAACACTAATCATCAAGATTAGGGTTAACAAAAACTTTTCTAAATAAAATCATGAATGCATGCATATGTGTATGCATGGATTTTGAATTTCTTTAAAACCACCTTGTTTGTTTCTTTGCTTGTAAAATGTTTCTTAGGTGAAATAAACATCATCTAAAAACATTTCCCACACTTTTCCTAAAGACAAGTAAATCAAAACAAATATATTAAGGGAATGGTCACTTTGACCAATTTAACTCTCATGCCTACTTTAGCTGTCTCAAACTTTCAGAACTTAACAGAAACTTTGCTGGATCTTCGCACCCCTTGATTGTACTCATAACAGAGTATCAAGGCCCACTTTGTGATCATCCAGAAACTTTCAAATGCATAGTTTAAATGCCAATTCAAAATTGAATCTTCTTCATATGGGAAGATCCCACTTCTTCAAAACTCACTCAAACAAGCTCAACTTTCAAAACCCAAGCATCTGCAGACTCACCAGCACCAATCTAGCAAACCCACCAAAAATCATTTCAAAATTCAAAACTTGATTTCATGCGGCCATTTCATCAAACAGGTTGCAGACACAAATCAAACAAAATATCAAACACTATAGTGTGCAGTGATTCTTGCCTAACTTGTTCCCTAGTTAGCTCACACACAACTCAGTAGATCATCTAGAAAGATTAGCCCAACACTAGCACCCCTGTGAGCTTGCCATTGCCATTAATGGTGAACAGCCGAGCACCCCAATGTCACCCCATTATGGACAGCAGGCTAGAGGAAGAACTAGCCGTGCCAACCTTGTCTAGGAGGCAGCCCACCGTCCACCGCCACTCACTGTCCCAGCCGCAAGCATTTCCAAGCCCTGGACCACGCGCACAAGCCGCGCCTAGACCATGCCGAGCGTGCGCCAGAGCGCCACCCTCGACCATCACCCACAGACCGCGCGCCGCCCTCTCCGCGTGCATACACGACCGCCATCAACCCAGGAGACCACCAGACATCCCCGTTTGCCACCCCGTGACGCGCAGCCACCGCCCGCCGTCGAAAACACCGCCTCTGCCGCGCAGAGCACCGCCCGTTCTAGACCAAACCACACCGCCCCATGCCTCGAGACAATGTCGTTGAGCATCGCCAGGAGACACAACACCGTACCTTACCCTTGCCCATGCCAATAGCCGCCTGTAACATTGCCCATGACGAGCTCACCGTGCGCCCCAACGATCTCCTCGCTCGACTATAAATAGAGGCCATCCCCGCACGATTTCTTCACACCATCTCACTCCCCTCTCCTCACTGATCATGCCACACCATTCTCAGAGCAAGGCGAGCACCACCTCGCCGGAATTTCACTAGAGCCTGCCGCTGCCGGAGCAGAAGGGAGCCATCGATTTCGTCCACCCCTGGAGCTACCGTGACCACCCCTGAGTTCGACGTCGTCGACTTCGTCGTTTGCCCGCTTTGCCGACCCTCGCCAGTACCCCGGTGAGCCCCTAGCAACCCTCACTGGCCGTGCTAGGTTTTGTTCTCGCCGGAGCTGTCTCGCGTCGACGATGACTCCCAGCCGTTAGATTAGAACTAGATCGAACGACCCACGTTGCCCCATACCGCTTCGCTCAGCCCCGTGTCACTGACGAGTGGGGACACCCACTTAAGCAGCCCGCAGGAGCAGTGCGCTTAGTAGGCCGGCCCATTAACTTTTCCCGCGCAGCCCAGTTATTCAAATTAAATCTTTTTCTATTTCAATTCAAACACACTTCTGTACCCAACTTCAAAAATCAACCCAGATCGATTCAGTGCACCAAATTGAATGAAACCAATTTTGTTGGAAAGGCCTATGAATGCTGAATCCAAGCCCGTTGGATTCAAGTCATTTGGATCTATAGATCACCCACGGTAAAAATAACAATGCAGAAGCTTTTCAGCATTCAAACATTTTTCAAATTTAAACCATAATAGCTTTTGAGTTGATTCCAACTCTCAAAAATCACATTTAACCATACCTTTCAGAATATATAAAAATATATAGGTTTACTTGCAGAAATATTGTTCAAGTAATAAAAGAATGCTACATAAGCATTTCTAGCCACTTTAATTAATTAAAATAAAAGGGTAAAACCTTATTAAATTGTGACACCACTTTAAATCACATTCCCATGGACTACAATATGTGGTTATGGCATGTGTCAACATGATCCCATGTTTAGTTTGGAGAATATTAAATCTTAAGTAGTTTTTCAATGAGTAGAAATTACTTTTCTAAAAATAAAAAGGAATTTAATAAAGCCTTAACCTTGTAATGTTAGAGATGATGCTAGATCATCTATAGGACCTTTGTGTGTGATGATTGCAAGTAGTTAAGTATTGTTTGGTGATTGTGTACCTCGTATTTATTCATAGACGCTAGTACCGACCAAGGATACGAGGAGGAAGGAGGATACTACGAAGAAGAAGCCGAGGAGAACTTCAACCACTGCTCTGCACAAGGCAAGCCTAATACTACTAGTGAATGTGCAAACTACCCTACTGATGCCACAAACCCATACTTGTGTTATGACTACTATATGCCTTGAGCATATGTGATCATATACACTTGATAAACCAAATCCTAGTTTTATGTGCAAGCTTCTTACTTTATTTCTTTATCAAAGCTTACTTAGAGTTTACTTAAGTGACTGGTAGATTTTGGAAAGATGCTGAAGGTTGCATAAAGAGCATAAAATTTGGCCTAAGTTAGAAACCTTGATCTCATCCTAAGGCATGAGATTGAACTTAGTTAAAACCCCACTAGTTTACCACCCCTCATCAGTGCTTACCCCCACCTGTAGATGCTAGTGCTAAGCATAAAACTTGATCAACCTTAGATGGGAATACTTGGTGGAAAAATGGTTATGAAAACATTGGAATGATGGATCATTCTATTGAAATGTTTTGGACATGTGTTTCCAAACACTTGATGATTTTGGTGATGAAAATGTTGAGGCATGAGCCTTAGCCCTTTATAAAACTGATGGTTGTCTGGATGCGATACCATTCCAATTTTATCGTACAACCACAATACCCGAAGATTGGGTAGGGCTTGACTAGAAACTTATATTCCTTAGTATTAGTTCCCTCACGGCCAAGGTCTGAGCTGAGGCTACCTTGTGAAGATTGTCCACCTGTGCAGTACCCAAGATGACAGTTGGTCATGGTTGGGAGGCCAAACTCACAGGAGAGGTGCTTATACTAGGGTGTGTAATCGAAAGGTTAGGATTGATTATCCGCATACTGAGTATGGTGAATTCAGGATTTGTTCCTGACGGATGTATCGAATGTTGTGGTGAAAGTGTACAATCTCTGCAGAGTGTCAAACTATTCGAATAGCCGCGTCCGCGGTTATGGACAGTTGGAGTGGCCATACTGTTCCCCCGTCAGACTTTTCAAAATGACTTGTGAAATGAATTGAGACTTTGACTTGACCACAACAGAGTTGTGACCTGAATTACAAGATCCCACTTAGGAGTTATAAAATTGTGACTAGCTTTGGAACCTAGTAGAGATAAATCTGGCTTTTGCAAAACAACCCTAGAGCCTAGTGTCCTATTATCCAAAAACCCCTTACCTGTTAGTATTAGTTTGAGAGTACTTAAAGAGTACTCATGGCTTTGTCCCTGGCTATTCCCATGGCCAGACTATGAAGAGGAGTACCTGGAAGATGGACCCCAGGAAGGTTACGACAACTAGGACCATCTCCCATCGCCAGCATTGCCTGTGACCCCGAAGATGGAGCTTCGCCTACGCTACCGTTATTATTACGTATTCCGCTGCTTGATGATGTATTAAGAACTGGATCATGAGATCCCTATTTGTGTAAGAACTTCTGTATCGTTTATAATGGATGATGTACTATGGTATCCAATTCTGTTATGTCTCGCAAAAATGGTAATCCTGGGATTGCGATGTATGGCATAACAGGAATCTAGGATTGAAAAATCCGGGTGTTGACAGCCACCCCATAGTCGACAGCAAGCTACGGGCAACACTAACCTCGCCAACCTTGTCTGGGAGAAAGCTAGGACCCCATCGCCACTCCCTGTCCCAGCAACGAGCAATGACAGCCACTGGACCACACGCCCAGGCCATGCCAACCTTCTCTGCAACCATGCCGAGAGCGTGCCCCGTGCGTGTAACACCCCCGGTCACTCCGGACCGACGGGTGTCACTTCTGGCAACTCAATAGGATCTCTAGACTAACCCCATAGACCAACACTACTCTTCTCTGCGCACTTTGTCCTCACTCATGCGCACCCGGTACCCACTTCCCGGTCGGTCACCCATCCTAGAATTGCTCTAGGCCAAGCACGCTTAACCTTAGAGTTCTTTTTAGATGAGCTTCCGGAAAATAAGTTGCAACTTGTTGGTATGGGTTTCCTATCAATCCTATTGAGCCATGCACCAGGGTCTCACATACACCCACCCTTAGAAGATCGACGTCCTCGTCGATCAACCACAAGCCAGGAATGTCCCCTCTTAGCACATGTCTGTGCATCCAGTGCCGGCACATGTGCCATGCCGTGTCCACTCCGGGACACACGCGCCATGCTACACATGTCCGCCACTGACCCGCACACGCCCATGTAACCGCGAGGGTCGGCTCTGATACCACTTGTAACACCCCCGGTCACTCCGGACCGATGGCTGTCACTTCTAGCAGCTCAATAGGATCTCTAGACTAACCCCACAGACCAACACTACTCTTTTCTGCGCACTTTGTCCTCACTCATGCGCACCCGGTACCCACTTCCCGGTCGGTCACCCATCCTAGAATTGCTCTAGGCCAAGCACGCTTAGCCTTAGAGTTCTTTTTAGATGAGCTTCCGGAAAAGAAGTTGCAACTTATTGGTATGGGTTTCCTATCAATCCTATTGAGCCATGCACCAGGGTCTCACAGTGCGCCACATTCGACCAGCGCCCACAGACCGCACGCCGCCCTCGCCGCGTGCACGCGTGATCACCACCGCCCTAGCAACCCCGCAGACACGCCCGTTCGCCGCCGCGCGGACCACGCGCGCTATGCGCCATCAAAACTTCCGTCGGACCAGCGTAGAGCACCGCAGCGTTCCGACCAACCAGCACCGCCCCACGCCTCTCCACCACGCCGATGAGCTTCGCCAGGGAGCACAGCACCACCCCCTACCGTCGCCCACGCCGATAGCCCTCTGTGTCGTCGACCACGATGAGCTCAGCCTGCGCCCGTCGGTCCCCTCTCGCCACTATAAATAGAGGCATCCCCCGCTCAAATTATTCACACCATTCTACTCCCCTCTCACCCAGAACCACCCCACCGCACTCCTGGAGCAAGGCGAGCAGCGCATCGCCAGAATTTGGCCGGAGCTCGCCGCTGCTGGAGAAGAAGGAAGCCATCGATTGGATCCGCCCCAGGAGGAGCTGCCGGTACCAGGAGGTTCCCCGTCGTCGACTTCTTCGTTTTCCCCCATCGCCGACCCTCTCCTGGGCCCCGGTGAGCCTCCCACGACCCACACCTGCCGCGTTAGGGTTCTGTCTCGCCGGCGCTACCCGACGTGGACGATGAGCCATAGCCGTTCGATTAGACTTAGATCGTGTGGCCGAGATCGCCCCGTACCGCTTCGCATGTTATGAGCCACTGACTGGTGGAACCCCACTATCAGCTAAGCCCTGCGCGGCGGAGTGACATTGGGCCGGCCCATTAAACCTTCCCGCGCAGCCCACTCGTTTGGATTTAGCTTTTTCTATTTTAATTCAAACTCAGTTCTGTACCTAGTTTCAAAAATCAATCCAGCTCGATTCAGTTAACCAAATTGCATGAAACCAATTTTGTTAGAAAGGTACTGAAATGCTTAATCCAAGCCCGTTGGATTCAACTCATTTGGATCTGTAGATCAACCTTGGTAAAAATAACAAGGAAGAAGCTTTTCTACATTCAAACATTTTTCAAATTTAAACCATAATAGCTTTTGAGTTGATTCCAACCCTCAACAATCACATTTGATCATACCTTCCAGAATATATAAAAACATATGGGTTTACTTACTGAAATAATGTCCAAGTAATAAAAGAATGCCACATAGGCATTTCTAGTCACTTATGTTATTTAAAATAAAAAGGTTAAACCTTATTAAATCGTGACACCACTTTAAATCACATTCCCATGTACTGAAATATGTGGTGATGACATGTGTCAACATGATCCCATGTTTGGTTTGGAGAATATTAATCTTAAGTAGTTTTTCAATGAGTAGAAATTACTTTTCTAAAAATAAATAAATAAGACAAATGCTTTAATCTTGTAATGTTAGTGATGATGCTAGATCATCTATAGAACCCTTTTGTGTGATGATTGAAAGTAGTTAAGAATTGTTTGGTGATTGTGTACCTCGTATTTATTCATAGAAGCTAGTACCGACCAAGGATACGAGGAGGAAGGAGGATACTACGAAGAAGAAGCCGAGGAGAACTTCAACCACTGCTCTGCTCAAGGCAAGCCTTACTAATCAAGTTGACCTATGCAAGCAAATACTTGCTTGTTACCATGCCAACTATATGCCTTAAGCATATGTGATTATACTCACTTGATACCCAATCCTAGTTTTACTTGCAAGCTTTTCACTTTATTTCCTTTATCAAAGCTATTTTCTTAGGGTCTATTTAAGCAACTTGTAGATTCTAGGAAGATAATTGAAGGTTGCATAAAGAGCATAAAATTTGGCCTAAGCTAGATAATCTTGATGTCACCCTAAGGCATGAGATTGAACTTAGTTAAGACTCCACTTGTTTACCACTCCTCATTAGTACTCACCTCAATTGTAGATGCTAGTGCTAAGCATAAAAATTGATCAACTTTAGATGGGAATACTTGGTGGAAAATGGTTATGAAAACCTTAGAATGATGAGTCATTCTACTGAGATGTTTTGACATGTGTTTCCGAACACCAGATGATTTTGGTGATGAAAATGTTGAGGCATGAGCCTTAGCCCTTTATAAAACTGATGGTTGTCTGGATGCGATACTATTCCAATTTTACCGTACAACCACAATACCCGAAAATTG
Source organism: Avena sativa (assembly GCA_916181665.1). NCBI lineage: Eukaryota > Viridiplantae > Streptophyta > Magnoliopsida > Poales > Poaceae > Avena > Avena sativa. The sequence continues at coordinate 281,604,957 of OV702293.1, forward strand.
GGTAGGGCTTGACTAGAAACTTATATACCTTAGTATGGGTTCCCTCATGTCCAAGGTCTGAGCTGAGGCTACCTTGTGAAGATTGTCCACCTGTGCAGTGCCCAAGATGACAGTCGTCATGGTTGGGAGGCCAAACTCACAGGAGAGGTTCTTATACTAGGGCGTGTAATTGAAAGGTTAGGATTGATTATCCGCATACTGAGTATGGTGAATTCAGGATTTGTTCCTGACGGATGTATCGAATGTTGTGGTGAAAGTGTACAATCTCTACAGAGTGTCAAACTATTCGAATAGCCACGTCCGCGGTTATGGATAGTTAGAGTGGCCATACTGTTCCCCATCAGATGTTTTCAAAATTACTTGTGAAATGAATTGAGAATTTGACTTGACCACAACAGAGTTGTGGCATGAGATACAAGTTCCCACTTAGGTGTTATAAATATTCAACTAGCTTTTCTTGCTTCTGAACTTAGTAGAGGTAAATCTAGATTTTTGCAAAACAACCCTAGAGCTTAGTGTCCTGTTACAAAAACCCCCTTCACTTGTTAGTATTAGTTTGCGAGTACTTAAAGAGTACTCATGGCTTTGTCCCTGGCTATTCCCGTGGCCAGACTTTGAAGTGGAGTACCAGGATGATGGACCCCAGGAAGGTTACGACAACTAGGACCATCTCCCATCGTCAGCATTGCCTGTGACCCCGAAGATGGAGCTTCGCCTATGCTACCTTTCTTATTACGTAATTCTGCTGCTTGAGTTGTATTAAGAACTGGATCATGAGATCCTTATTTGTGTAAGATCTTATGTATGGTTTGTAATGGATGATGTACTGTGGTATCCAATTCTGTTATGTCTCGCAAAAATGGTAATCCTGGGATTGCGATGTATGGCATAACAGGCATCTAGGATTAAAAATCTGGGTGTTGACACTGGATCATTAGCTAGCATCCACAGTTAAGATGTAATATCAAGAAACAAAGGTCATAGTACAACTTTATAACCAGGAATAAAATAATTCATTACATCTTACATAGCTCATTTGGCTATCTCATTACAATGCATCAGAAATTACTATAGCATGGAGTCCTTCATTTTAAAAGTGCCACAGGCAATCATGTTGGTTGTAGACTTGTAATACTAATCAACACACTTCACTAACATCAAACAAACCTGCAACATAATAAGTTACAGCCACAAGGGTCAATACATTTGATTTGTATTGGCAAGTGATACTATGGTAGTATAGTGGAGTCTATCATCTATATGCATTTGGCTAGGTGGAGCCTAGGCTTGCTTTGCTCAAAATAGATTTTCCTTATCATTTGAAAACACTAAGTTTTTGTTTGTCAAAATCACCCAAGGCATCTCCCAATAGAAATTGGTGACCCTTTAACCCTTGTTCAACCACAAGTTTTTAACTTAGAAATTGCGATGAGGAGATTCTTGATAGCTTCCATGTCTTGATGCACAAATTGTCCATTGCCGGGGACACGGCTAAGTACTTAGATTTTTTACTCTGCACAGGTGGTGCACTTTTCCCACAAGACTCGACATGCATCGAGGCAAGATCTTTCAGAAGCCTTCCCTTAGACCAGAATGGACGCGTTCCAACCTATCATCCCCTACCACCAACTGTCCATTTGGCTAAGTTATTGCAACCTATATGATCCAGGCAGAGCTCATAATGCCAAGTGGCTGCACTTGAAGCTTCTCAACATTTGACATATCAAATCTCTTTGTTCCTGGGTGGCATTCCACAAGTGAGATGCACAAGGTAAACCATAGAAATGGGCCTTCTGTAACCACTCAACAAAAATCCTTTCAAGCAATACCATTCCACCCAGGTGATTCATTCACTTAGTTGTTTTATTAAACAAAACACAAGTCCCTGACTTAGAAATATTCCATAGCATGAATATAATCTACCCTTGTTTTCTACTAGCTAAGCTAAGCATGATAGTAGTAGGAATCTTAACTTAGGAAAATTCTACTAAGGTTTCATCTACTAGGATTTCCCATGGCATAGTTTATACATAGCAAAAATTCCATGCAAGTCCTACTTAGAAATATCACTACTGCATAGTGAAAATAATGGGACAAAGTATGAAGCATCACTGGCCATTTTGGTAGAGAATATAAGTTCACTCCTTGATCTTTGCAATAGTCACACTCTTCAAATTCCACTACAATTTAATCAAGCATGCAAATATTCAATCTACCATTTCAAGCAATCATCACATAGTATAGTAGAAACGTAGCAATGCATGCAAGCATGCCAAAGATTGTTTTATTTGGAAAAGTGGTTTCTAGTAGGTTATAAACATTTTAAAACATATATTGGTCATTTATAAAAGTGGCAAAACCATTGGATATCAAGTTAGTAAAAATGGCCATTTTAAGTCATTTTTGTTTTGCTAGAAATGGTTCAAATCAAAGTAATATTTCTAGTGTTTGACAAATACATTTTTAAACACAAATGTTAGTGTTTTATGGTCAAGTGTTTAATATTAAAACCATTTGCAAAAGGTCTCACCTATAAACCATTTTTATACCAAAGCAACATTTTATGTTGTTGGAAATGCCTTTAGCAAAGTAATAATTTTTATAGGGTTCACCAAATATATTTTTAATTCATAAAACTTGGTGTTTAGGGTCAGAGAGTTTAATTCAAATCATTTCCCAAAGGTTTTACTCCAAAAAGCATTTTTAACATATAAACAATATTTTTATTTAACTATAAATGTTCTTATTCAAAGATTTATTCTTTAACTTCACAAAATACACTTTTAAATCCACAAGTTGGTTTATATGGTCAGTAGGTTAAAAACAAACCATTTGCCAAAGAATTTATCCTAAAAACATTTCTAGTATAAATTTTATGTTCAAAATATTCCTACCCAAGTTTCTGCAAAATCAACCAATTTAACAGAAGAAATTTACTAAACAAAATACATGGTTGGAAAATATTTGTTTTGCTGATTCCATTGATATAAAGTTTGTAAAATTTGGACGTGTGGATCAAAAGTTATGCAATTTACAAATTCAAACAACTAATAATTCAATTCTGTTTTTAAAACAAAACCTGAGCCACGTGTTGTGTTCTGATTGGTCAAAAACGGTTCGCGAGGATTGAGATCTGTGGAGCGTTGGATCTAATTAGATCCGAGCGGCTCAGATCACTGCGTACCTCTTCGTTTAGTGATTCTATCATGTGCATAGGATCGTGATCTAACGGCTCACATCACATCAGCCAAGAACTGGCGGCGCTGGGCGACAGCGAGCGGCGGCGCGCTCGGCCTGCAGTGGTCTGGTGCTATCAGGAAGCAAAGGAGAGAAGGGGAATGCTCACCAGATTCGCCTTGACGTGCTGATGCTCAACGTGGCAGCCGTTTGTCGAGGGGCGCTCGGGGTTGATGTGAATCGCTCGCCGGAGTTGATGTCGCTGTCGGGTGCGCTCAGACGTCGTTGAATGCGAGGCTATGGATCATGCCACGACAAGCAAATGGTGTCGTTAGATGCGCAGGAGAACGTTGAGTGCTCTAATGTAAACGAGGGGGAGAGGCGCGGTCAAAATTTACTGGGGGAACTTGCCGGAGTTGGAGCAGACGGCGGAGGCGTAATGTCGATGTCGTAGTCGAGGCTACGTTGCTCGCGCGGGCAAGCCAAAGATACTGGCGGGTACGCCTGGTGCTGGCGAGCACGCTAGTGGGGTCTGGAAGGCAAGGGGCAACGAGGACTGGCCGGAATCGACCGGAGGAGGTCGTCGGAGCAGTGGCGGTGTGAGGAAGATTCCGAGCAGCCTAGGGGCGGGAAGAAGCTAGGGATTAAGGGGAAAGGAGCGGAGAGGGGAGGCGATTATGAGGGCACAGTCTCTTGGAGGAATCATCGCTGCATTGACACGAATTAATTTGAGATTTGATTGACAGGAAACGACGATGGGGAGAGGAGGAACAGGTCGCAGCGGGTTGAAACGACGGCTGACATGTGGGGCAACGATGTCAGTGAGAGAGAGAGAGACGATGGGGTCCAGCGGTCAGCGTCTTTGTGGATTCGGTTTCTGGTGGAAAAGAAAATGTTTCGAGGGGGAGAGAGGTGGGCTGCTTGGCCTTAGTGGGCTAGATGGGTTGGGCTGGGTCCTTTCCATTTTTTTTGTTGTGATTCATTTTTATTTTTCTGTTTTGATTTTGTTTAAACAATTCAATCAAACATTTGAATTCAAATCCTTGCCAAACTTTTCAGTAAGTTTTTAATATGTTTTAAACATGTATTTAAAGCCCTTTATAGGAATAAAACCTTTATTCATTTATGGTTTATATTTTATTTAAAATGGGCACTTTCCTTTATTAAATAAGATTTCATTATATTTTCAAACCCTTATTTAAATTCCAATTTTTCACAAAACCTTTTCAGTAGGTTTATTTATTTAATAGGGTGTTAAATAATTCACTTTGAATTATTTAAAGTATTTTAATATGATTATTAATCATTTAATTTGGGCAAATGTCTTTATTCCAATAAAGTCAAATATGGTTTTTAATTCCATAAATTTTATTTAGATGATTTCTTTGATTCCATTTAAGTTAATTAAATAACTTTTATTCCACTTGGGTAAATTCCAATTATTATTTTCCCATGATTTAATTAATCATTCTCATTAGGGATTTGTCTTCATTCGAATAGAAATAGAATTTGGTTAATGCCATATTATTTTATTTGAATATTCTTTATCCTTCCATTTTCTTTGGATTTAGGTTATATTCATTCCATTTGCTTATGGATTAGGCCAAGATTTAATTTGGCTTTTAAATACTCCTTATTTATTATTTCTTTCTTTGTCTTATAAAATCCATATCTTTTTATTTAAAGTTCCAAACTTGGTGATTCCAATTTGTATATTTTTATTTAATATTTGTTTATCCTTTTAAATCTCTTTAGGATTAATTTGATAATAATTGGGTATGTATTTCAGATAGGAGCTTTATTAGCTTTGAAAATTAATTCCTTTTGTCTTATTAAACTCATAAGTTTTTTATCTATGGCTTCAAATTGAATGAAATCAATTTCTATGGTCTCATAATGCTTTTATTTATCAATCTTGATCATTTATAAATGTTTGTTGATAAATTTTTATATGGATCAAATCCTTAGTCTTTGAGATATTTTGGAAATGTTTTTCTTCCATTAGGGTTTTAGGGATTTGGTTTATTTTCCAAGTGTTTAAATTTCAAGATGCATTTATGAAGAATGCATTTCACTTGATTTGAATTTTAGTTGGATTCAAATTTTATCCAAAGTTTGTTCAAGATGGGTTTTAATGTTCCCATTTAGAAACAAAAGTTTCTTTTCACCCTAAATTTCAACAATTATTTATTTTGTTTATTTAATTTTTACATTTCAAAATTTGGAAATTTTGGGATGTGACACTCATAATCTTCCTTAATCGTTCATCTACCTTTCTTTAAAGCTTACTATCCTGTAAGATGGATAACACTACTTCCATAATCCCATGTTGCTTTAGCATCATCTTGATCATAATATCTTGTCTCTACTTAACTCCAGTATCTCATACTCCAACCTCACATTATATTAATCTGACTTGACATAGCTATCTTAGGATAACATATCCATACTAGGGTTCCAATCCTCTTTTATCCACCAATACCACTTATACATGATATAAGCACTCAATATTAGTGAATAAGGCTTGATCATTATAATCCTTTATGGTTTAGGTTTCCAGTTGGCTAATCAAGGCTTCCATCCATACAATATTGCAGTTGTATTATAATTATCTTCTGCTTAGCTCTATTGGATTAAGAGAAATAATTCATTGACTATACCTACTTGATCCAATAGGACTACTCCTGGTAAGTATCTTTAGTATTCATCCTGGGAACCCTCTTTGTTACCATATATATCTTTATTTCAAATAACTCTTCTATCCAACCAGGAGTGAGTTTAACTCCTTCTATTATCCCATTGATTGGATTCTTTTGAATCATTCCCATCCTATAGATGATTTCTAAAGCTATCATTACTATTATATCTTCTTAGTTGTTTCTTTATAGACACTTAACTATGAGCTATGTTCTGGTCAAGAGTTGGTAGATTGAGAATTGGTGAAGCAATAATTGATTCCTACACATTAATGAACAACATATATTGGAATATAACTCAATAGAGATGATAGGTATTGATATGGAAAGAAAGATATATGATGAATGATCTAAACTTAGTTTCTTTCCTACTCAATCTTACTTAAGAAGTAAGGTTAGGTATTACCATGATACTCATGATATATGCAGATGAGATTAAGATATAGTTGTTAAATTCATATTTTGTGTTATATCCTTAACTTGGTAATCATGAGTGATTACAATGAATACAATGATATGATCACCTAAGGATCAAATATAAATCATAATGTATTAGGTTTTAACTCTTATTACATCTGATCTACCCTTAGATCAAATCTCCCTTTCCCAAAAATAGGGTTTTAGCAAAGGTCATATTGAAACTTATCGCAGTTAACTTGATGATCTTCTTCAATTCCATCAAGTTAACAGAAGCTTCAATCACTTTGACAAGTTTTGTTCAAAAGCGCGAAAATTATTCAGATTTTCTATGCATGAATGCAATGCAAACATCTGGGTTCAGCTTATTTCTAGGCTCTAATGCTGGGATGTTACAGACTCTCCCCCTTAAAATAAACTTCATCCTCGAAGTTCGCAAACTCTCACGTTTCGGAGTAAAGAATGGAGTTATAATGGTTGCTACCTTTCTCCACTCCATGATGACCTTAAATGCAATTATTTGTAGTATTCTATAACTTGATTCGAAGACTATATTTCCATTCTTGTCATAGTATAGTTGATACTGGTACTCCTTCCAGGATTGGATTTGAGCTCAGTTAGTCCATACCCATTGGAATTTCTTATTCTCAATACTTATCCAGTTGGGTGTTCTCTATTACTTCTTCAACTTTCATTTATAATATTTGCTCTCCCCCTTTGGTTTTACTAATAGTCTCCAAACTACATACCTAGTGACCATTGGTTCTTAAACTAGAATGTTGGTCTCTGTTCAGTTTATACTTTACCTAGTTAGGTTCCGATGAAAGATTGTATGGTGTATCCACACAGTTGTGGATCTCCGACGCAAATCTTTCAGCATTATATGTCATACTTACAATTGGACATTTTCGCTGGGATAAGTCTGACTTTGCGAAGAATCTCGAAACACGATCGCCTTAAATGTTTGTACTTCCTTAGGTCTTATTTAGCTTAGGCCAAATTTTATGCTCTTTATGCAACTTTTAAGAAAATTTGGTTAACTATGTTAACCAAATACCAGCTAAGGACAAAATACCAACTGTGGAATAGAATACCGACTAGGGTTTACTATTTTATTAACTTTGTAACAATACTGCCTACTTTGAATGGCCTTAAGTTTATTATTTCTTGTTGCTCCATACACCTTCTATACTAATCTTCCTTCTCATAGCTGGCTAAGAATGATCTATGTTTGAGCTATCCTCCAAATAATGTTAATTCTCCTTATATTTTACTTCCTTCTTTAAGTAAGTTTTCGTCCTGATATTTGGAACTCGTCACTCCCTTACACGAACTCCCATTTATATCTAGGTCTATAACATCAAGTAATAACTGGGTGTTACATCATGCATTTTCACACCTAATTAAACTTCATGTACAGATCTAGTCAATCAAGAAAATTTAAGAAACTCCAGAAGTCGATAAACAACAAAACATATACCATGTATTATACATAGGCTTTAAATAATTTACAAATGTACTAGATGTTCCAACGATTTTCTCCTCACCTATTTACACAACTATCTTACAAGAACTTCTTGTTCTAGTGGGTATATCCTCACTTATTTCGGCAAACCTTTCAAACTACAATACGCATTACCCTCTATGTACATTATTCAAGCACTCATCCCTTGGGCTGTCGTTCCTTTTTTACTTTCATCTTCCTCTAGTGCTTCCTGGAGTTTCGTCCATGATGACATGAAGTCCTACGACAGCCTTCTGGAGCATAAGAGCATCCAGGAGGTGCGTATTCTTGGTTAGAATTACCGAGACTGAGATTAGTCATTGAAAAATGACTAGAGTTGGCATAGTATTCTACAGTATATTCCTGGTTTTCCGGCAACGCTTCCTCATAGTAAGTTGAATCCTTAGCTTTTTCTTGGATCCAGTCGTACATATTGGTATAGTAGCTATCGGAATACTCTTTTAAGTCGATTGGATTGGTATCACCCCCATATGGTCCATAAGGCTCTCTATGATTATAGTTGGTCTCTTCTCCGATAGCTGTATCACAAGGTATAGGATTTACTATGGTTCCACCTTGAGATTCTACTTCCCATCCATACTTGTTTGGCTCAGGGTTATTTGGAATAACTCTATTCCATTCCTGTTGTTCGGAGTTGTACTTGGTCCATAGGTCTTCAGGTGGCTGGGGTTTAGTTTGGTAATATGCATAATTTTCCGAGTTTGGATCATCAAACTCAGTTTCCTCATACACTTCTCCTGAAGGTATGTATTTGGGATGCCTAGCTTCTTTATCTAACTTCTTCCTACGTGCCATTGCTTTATCAGGATCAATAAAATCCTCAATGACCGTATCTAGTTCCTGAACTAAGACTTGGTGAGTGTTATGATAAGTGTTTAGCAAAGACCGATAATGATCCATATACTCTACAGCTAGAGTAGATTCAGTTTGGACTAGAGTAGAGCGATCTAACTCATACTCTGGGTTTGTGGTTTCATGGGGTATAATGGTGTGAGTACTACCTTTTAGAGCTTGGGATTTTTGTTCTCAGATCATGGTTATGGCTGCTGCTACGGCAATCTGATATGCAGATGCCATGCACCTTGCCTCTCCTGATGGCATTTATCCCTTAAGTCCTAACTTCTTGGGTAACATGATCATGACACGGTATTTAGCTAATACCTGCCCATCATAGTAACTGTAAATCTTGACCAAAAGTCTCGATTCACATTCCAAACTCCATAGAAGTTGTCGGAGATTGTCTGTCCAATCCCCTCCGTAGTCATTCAACGTCCTGTTCATCATTTGAACATTCCGAGGTGGATATCGAGGTTCCATGTGGAACTGTGGATAAGAAATTATCATCAGTCACATAGAGTTAAAACCCTTGGGTAATGATTAGATTTGCAATCATACTAAAGAATTATCGCACTAGAAACATGAAAGGATTATTCTCAAGTGAATATCCCTCATATCACTAGAGAACTCTTTAGTATTGCTAGGATGTTTCCTACAGGTTCTACCCATTTACTAGGTTTCCAACCTAAGGTCAAAGCATATGCTCTGATACCAATTGCGGTTACCAAGCATACCACTGCATGATGTAGTATACTATAGTCGTTGACATAACACCAATGAAACACCGTTCACTAGTATTACATCCCTCAGAATGGAACAATAGAAACACAACGGGTCCAATACATGGCTAAAGGTTACAACTCACTCTTTAAACAAGATCCAGAGAACACTCTAGGTTAAAGAGAGAAAAAGAACTTCTTATGGAGAAGAATCAAAGATCAACAATGCAAGAACTATTATACTAATAAAACTAGTATCTTAACTAAGGGATTGGCATTGCTGCTATTGCAATACACTACAGAATTAGGTTGTTTGGCTAGAGATTATGTTCCTATCTAATCAGTAACTTCGTCTTCACTTGAGTTGATGTATATGTTGACTTCCTTGACTTCATTGAAGAGCTTTAGCTTGGGATGATGAGTCCTGGAGCATAACTTGATGTAGATGTTGTCTATCCCGGTTTCAGAATCTAGCAAGGGTTAAGAAGATACTTTGAGTACGAGCGTACTCAGCAAATTCATTAGAAAATGAGTGTTTGATGAACTATAACTACAGCTAGAGACCATAGGTCGTAGGCAATGCAAGTTTTCATAAACATTTCTTCAAAGGTTGCTTTTATTCTGAAAAGCTATGTCCATCAGCCTTCACGGGTTTACCAGAACTTTCATGGAGTTCCTTTCCCGCAGTGTTTGTAGCTCCTTCCTAGAACAGGGAGTAACAAGTTATAGTTCTTACACTCTGCAGACGTGCGTTACTTTTCCCATGAGAGATCAACTCCTTGTTGCACAATCGGGCAGCTTACCCGTCCACAATTCCATGTTGTGAGGCCCGGTAGTTGGTCCAAGCCAATCACTGCCCTCTTCGCGACCTCATATGTCTGCATGATCCTTCAGGCTGGCTCACCTTTGTTAAGCCCCCTTTCGGGCAGGCTAAAACCCTGATGAGTTCCCGAAGTCTCTATGACCTGGTGTTGCCCTGGCAAGTGCCATATTAAATGGTCCATCCACTAAACACCATCCATAGATAATCTAGACACCAAAAGTGTGGGGCGTAAGGGTGCGCACCCATATGTTGGATCCGCACAAGGAATCACAACCTCACGTTAAGGTCATCTTGCCTCCATACAAGAGGAAAAGGATACAACTGACTTGTCCGTCCCATTCCAAATCTCATGGTTAACGCATAATATACGGCGCAAGAATCACTGGCGACATTGTTTGTTAAGTCCTAGATATTATGTTCCTTTACCACCAGAACTTTTATAGTAAGTTATTACGTCATGGTAATAACTTATAGTCACATTATTATGAAAATAGTGTTTTCAGACCTTTTTCAAATGCAGGTGATGTCCACATTGGATTTATCAAATACTTTACAGAAAATAACCAAAGGACATGAGAAAGTGTGAACTTGCCTTTTGTGATTGCAAGATTATGCATTCACGGTCTTCAAGGTAATATAAGATCCAAAATCTGAAATCAGCATCATTGGTCCGGTAAGGACTAATGTTTGAAGAAGAAATATGCTCTTATGCATAAGTAATGAGATGCATTTTACAAATACGAATCTCGGGGTAACATTGTTCTAGGGTTTGAATACTAGAAATGATGTATTTGAAATGTGTTGTACTTTTGGATGAGTTTTATACTCGTGCTTCTTATTAAGGCTTGTGAGTGTGTGTGAGCAACACATATTTATGCAGCAATAAACTATACACCTATGAAATGCTAGTCAAGATTGTTTACACTTTAATTGTTTATCTTCAAACTTTACTTTATAAGTGAAGTTACTTATAAAGAGCTTAAGTGTTATCGATCCTAAGTATACAAGTGAAGTATGAAGTAATGTGATCTTGATTATTTGTTATATATTGTCTGAAGTGGCAAAAAGAATAACCTTCGAAGAAAAGGTTTCTCTTCTAAGGTCTAAACAAGCTTTGTGGTTAGTTGAGTTTGGTCGAAGTTATTTATGCTTGCTCGAATGGTTTGGGTTTGAGATGCTTTATGACTTAACTATATCAGACCAAAGTTAACTATAAAACATATAATAATGTTTATAATATTATATTTAGATTCTTGTAGACTAAAGTTAACTTTAAAACATAGATAGTTTAGAAGTATAATGCTTATAACATTTGTACTTTGGTGTACTTGGTAATGTTGCCTTAATGTTACTTAAGAATGGTTATATTTTTCTTTGATGTGGTGGTTTTCTTGATTTTATAATGGAATAGTATCACTTACCCCTTTTTATGAATAAATGGTTATAGTTTTTAAATCATGGAGTAATGTTACTTAATTACTTATGAGTTCACTATAGTGTTTTAGTATGTTGATAAACTTGTGGTTAAAGTAAAGGAAATAAGTTTTTATTTAACTCCAAATTATTCTTGATGATTTTAGATTTGATAAGGATTCTCTTTAGAAAATATTACAGACCTATGGTTGAGGTGAATTCAATAAAATTGTAATTAAAATGTGTTAAACTATTTGGACTTCATATTATTCGTGTTGAAGACTAATACTATTTATTAGACTCCATTGGTTAATTTTTAGACATATAAGAAGTTTTTATTAACCTTTATATGAATTATCAATTAAATAAATAAGTTTATATTTGAGTTATCAAAGTATTTGAATGTTTATTTAACTCAAAAGTGGAATATTAAATTTTTAACATGTAGATATTATTTTTGTGATCATTTTGGTATATTACATTTATTTTTGTGATTTATAAATAATAAGATATGATTTTTACAATTCTTATTACTTTATAATTACTAAATAAATAATAAATATTGATTAAGTGAAATAATACAAGATTATGGTTTTAAATTATAATTTTTATTTTTCTAAGATTTTTGGTATTTTATTTATATTATTAACATTTACCATTATTAAAATATGAATTATCAAAGTTTTATTACTTATAAAACCTTTATTAAATAATATTTATTTAAATAATCAGCATAATAATATTTGATAATAATTTTAAGTTGTAGATTTTATTTTTCTTCAAATTTTCATATATTATACACATTTTTCTGAATTATAAATCCAAAGTTATTAATTAAACAAGATTTAATCATTTATTGGATTTCTAGAATATTAATAATAGAGTTTATAACATTTTATTTATTTCTTAAATAGGAAATACTTTTTACACCGCACCCACACCTACCCTAAGTCACTGACCAGTGGGCCTATGTCCACCTCAGCTCTTCAGGTTAGAAAATGCATTTGTTACCGACTGGGTTGCTACCCCCAAACAATGACATATGGGCCCAAGGCCATGTCATCAGCCACACGAGACAAAGACTGGCCAAACTCGCTGACGTGGTTCGAACCTGACGTCGGCATGACGTCACCTGAGTTAATCCTCACTGGTTGAGGATCGATCGATCGATCTAGTGCGCGCGGGGGGCTGTGGCTAGGTGCGTTGGATAGAGGAGATCAAGGCGAACCTATTGGTGGTGGCGCCACCCTTTTTTGGTCACCGGAGGTTAACCAGCGACGAGCTCATGCGGCGGTGCTTACGGTTGATCACGGTGGCGTGGATTTAGGAAGCAAACGAAAGATCTACGCATACGAGGAGGTTCAGGGACTCACCAGGAACACGATGGCGTGGTCGATAGGGCGAGGCGAGGTCAGATACGACGGTGAGGTCGACGAACAACTTCAGGAACGAGGGTTCGATTGGGTTAATTCACGCCTCCTCTACTAGTGCAAGTTGGGGCAAACGGACGAGAAGAGCACGACGGTCTCCACCGTGGCCTTATCTGGCGGAGGCAAGCACGGAATCGCCGGCTTCGGCTCACCTCCGAGCTAGGGTTCTCGGTTCAGAAGAAGAAATTGAGAGAGAGAGAGCTGCAGTGGGGGAAATGGGGATGAGGACGAGCACACGACGTCGTGGCATTCTTATCCCTTCCATCCAGGAGCGGTAGCTCGCATCACAGCGCGTCGGTCCATCGACGACGGAGCTCCTGGCCAGCGAGCTACTTCCAGTAGGTGAGGTAGACGACGAAGTCGATTTTGCAGATAACCCCCTGATACTTTTGTAAGCTCAACCCGTAGTCCCTCTTCGGTCCCACCTGTCAGCCAGAGTCGAGAACGAGATGGGCTGGTTATTGGGCCTTTGTGGCTGCATCTGGGCGACAGGTAAGCAGAGAGGAGTTGGGCCACGGCCAGGTCTTGGTTTTTATTTGTTTTCCATTTTCTATTTTCTGTTTTCTGTTTTCCTTTTCAGACTTGTATATTATCTTTAATTTGAACTTTTCTTTGTAGAATTTATTTACTGGATAATTGTAGTAATACTAAAATATATTTAATATCATTTGTGAACTTTTATTATATAATCTTTTTATATTTTTTTATTTTCTCATTATAAACCCCTTTTTTAATATTTTGTAGAAGCTTTTCTTATCATTTTTCTTTCCACTTTTAACCATGGATTTATTAAATGATATATTCTTATTTGTTTATCAAACTTAACTCTAGTTAGCTCATAGTTTTGGAATAGAGATTTTTACATGTATAATAATCCTATATCATTATTTGATGCATGGAATATAGAGGAAATTAATATGGTTATTACTACTTCCATTAATTTGGAAAATGGCAATGTATATATTCTATTATGCTAAACAAAGAAGTTTAGGATTTTGAATTATGAATATTACCCTAGGGTTTAGGGTTTTTAATATACTTAGATTCCTTTATGGATGTGAGTAAAGATTTAATAACTAAGCATATTGTTTTCTGTTTGTGAAATATAATGATATCACCCTTTTAAAATAGAAAGTTAAAAATGTCCTATGGAAGAGAATTTGGTAAAAATATCTCTTAAACACATATGCTTAAGATAATTGGAGATGAGAAAGATGTGCTTATGTGATTTGCTATAGGAAAATATTCCTATGAAGTGATATGGAGATAGGATGATGGATATTATGTTTGTTTTAAGAATTAGAGTTGAATGTTTACCAGGAATGTCTATTTTCCATAATTCACAATCCTGGACCTTTAATTAAATAATTCCTTCCCTAGATATAATGCTTCTTCCTATCCATCATCATGGTTAGTATGATGAGCTTTACTCATAAAAATCTTCTTATTCATATATTATTCTTCTAAACTCATGGATGAATCCAATGAGTTTGATATTAAAGCATTTCCTAGTTTTCTCATATCCTTGCTTGGTTATACCCACTACTCTACTATTGGAAATCTTCAATCCAACAAGTAGTTCTTTCAAACTCCACTCATAATCTTCCTTAATCATCCATCTACCTTTCTTTAAAGCTTACTATCCTGTAAGATGGATACCACTACTTCCATAATCCCATGTTGCTTTAGCATCATCTTAATCATACTATCTTGTCTCTACTTAAGTCCAGTATCTCATACTCCAACCTCACATTATATTAATGTGACTTGACATAGCTATCTTAGGATAACATATCTATACTAGGGTTCCAATCCTGTTTTATCCACCAATACCACTTATACATGATATAAGCACTCAATCTTACTGAATAAGGCTTTATCATTATAATCCTTTGATCCTTTATGGTTTAGGTTTCTAGTTGGCTAATCAAGGCTTCCATCCATACAATATTGCAGTTGTATTATAATTATCTTCTGTTTAGCTCTATTGGATTAAGATATATAATTCATTGACTATACCTACTTGATCCAATAGGACTACTCCTGGTAACTATCTTTAGTATTCATCCTGAGAACCCTCTTTGTTACCATATATCTTTATTTCAAATAACTCTTCTATCCAACCAGGAGTGAGTTTAACTCCTTCTATTATCCCATTGATTGGATTCTTTTCAATCCTTCCCATCCTATAGATGATTTCTAAAGCTATCATTACTATTATCTCTTCTTAGTTGTTTCTTTATAGACACTTAACTATGAGCTATGTTCTGGTCAAGAGTTGGTAGTTTGAGAATTGGTGAATCAATAATTGATTCCTCCACATTAATGAACAACATATATTGGAATAACTCAACAGAGATGATAGGGATTGATATGGAAAGAAATATATATGATGAATAATCTAAACTTAGTTTCTTTCCTACTCAATCTTACTTAAGAACTAGGGTTAGGTATTACCATGATACTCATGATATATGCAGGTGAGATTAAGATATAGTTGTTAAATTCATATTTTGTGTTATATCCTTAACTTGGTACTCATGAGTGATTATAATGAATACAATGATATGATCATCTAAGGATCAAATATAAATCATAATGTATTAGGGTTTAACTCTTATTACATTTGATCTACCCTTAGATCCAATCTCCCTTTCCCAAAAAAGGGTTTTAGCAAAGGTCATATTGAAACTTATCACAGTTAACTTGATGATCTTCTTCAATTCCATCAAGTTAAGAGAAGCTTCAATCAGTTTGACAAGTTTTGTTCAAAAGCGCGAAAATTGTTTAGATTTTCTATGCATAAATGCAATGCACACATCTGGGTTCAGCTTATTTCTAGGCTCTAATGCTGGGATGTTACATGTTCGGAAACACATGTCAAAACATTTCAGTAGAATGACTCATCATTCTAAGGTTTTCATAAACATTTTCACCAAGTATTCCCATCTAAAGTTGATCAAGTTTTATTCTTAGCACTAGCATCTAGAAGTGGGGGTAAAGACTAATGAGGGGTAGTAAATAAGTGGGGATTAGCTAAGTTCAATCTCATGCCTTAGGATGACCTCAAGATTATCTAACTTAGGCCAAATTTTATGCTCTTTATGCTACCTTCCAATATCCTTCTAGTATCTACAATTTACTATGTAAACTCTAAGAGAAAGCTTTGATAAAGAAAATAAAGTATAAAGCTTGCAAGTAAAACTAGGATTGGGTTATCAAGTGGGTATGATCACATATGCTTAAGGCATATATTTGGCATGGTAACAAGCAAGTATTCACTTGCATAAGTTGCAAGGATTAGCTTGCAAGGTTTCAAGTATTGGCTTGCCTTGTGCAGAGCAGTGGTTGAAGTTCTCCTCGGCTTCTTCCTCGTAGTATCCTCCTTCCTCCTCGTATCCTTGGTCGGTACTAGCGTCTATCCATAAATACGAGGTACACAATCACCAAACAATACTTAACTATTTCTAATCATCACACAATGGTTCATACTAGGTGATCTATCATCATCACTATTATCACAAGGCTTAAAACACTTGTCTTATTTATTTTATTTGAGAAAAGTAATTTCTACTCATTGAAAAACTACTTAAGATTTAATATTATCCAACTCAAACATGGGATCATGTTGACACATGTCATCACCATATATTTCAGTACATGGGAATGTGATTTAAAGTGGTGTCACAATTTAATAAGATTTAACCTTTTTATTTTAATTAACTAAAGTGACTAGAAATGCCTATGTAGCATTCTTTTATTACTTGAACATTATATATGTAAGTAAACCCATATGTTTTTACATATTGTGAAAGGTAGGATCAAATGTGATTTTTGAGAGTTGGAATCAACTCAAAAGCTTTTGAGGTTGAATTTTGAAAAATGTTTGAATGCAGAAAAGCTTCTTCCTTGTTATTTTTACCATGGGTGATCTACAAATCTAAATGGTTTGAATCCAACGGTCTTGGATTAAGCATTTCAGTACCTTTCTAGCAAAATTTGTTTCATGCATTTTGGTCCAGTGAATTGAGTTGGGTTGCTTTTTGAATCTAGGTACAGAACTGGGTTTGAAATTAAATGAATAAAGCTTAATTTGAATTGTTGGGTCGCGCGGGAGGGTTAACTGGGCCGGCCCACTACACACATCATGTACGCGGGCTGGTTAAGTGGCTGTCCCCACACGTCAGTGAGACGGGGAGGGGCGAAGCGGTACGGGGCAACGTGGACCGTGGGATCTAGTTCTAATCTAACGGACCTGATTCATCGTCCACGTCGGGCAGCGCCGGCGAGACAGAACCCTAACGCGGCAGGTGGGGTCCTGGGAGGCTCACCGGGGATCAGTCGAGGGTCGGTGACAGGGGCGAATGACGAAGTCGACGATGGTGGTTCTCCTGGTACCGACAGCTTCTCCTGGGGCAGCTCCAATTGACGGCTCCCTTCTTCTCCAGCAGCGGCGGGCTCCAGCCAAATTCCGGCGATGCGCTGCTCGCCTTTCTCTGGGAGTAGGTGGGAATGATCAGTGAGAGGTGGGGAGTGAGATGGTGTGGAGGAATTGAGCTGTGGAGGCCTCCTTTTATAGGCGAGCAAGAGGGGCAGCACAGCATGGGCGGAGGTCGTCGGAGGCGACGGAACAGGCGGCTATCGGCGTGGCTGAGGCTAGAGGACGGTGCACGGTCTCCTGGCGATCGTTGCTGGCTTAAAGGCGAGGCGTAGAACGGTGGGATTTGGTTTGGAACTCACGGTGCTCTATGCGGTACTGACGGCGAACTTCGCGGCGTGTGGCGGCTACGGGGTATGGTCAAGGAAACGAGCATGTCTAGTGGTCTCCTAGGACGGTGAGGTTCATGCTGGCGGGTGGCAAGGGCTCGAGGTAGTCGGGTAGAGTGCGCATCGGCATGGTCGACAGTGGCGTGGGCACGGCGTTTACGACGGTTCCTGTCTCTGTCTTTGAGCTAGGGCTGGTCTAGAGGGGGCGATGAAGCATGGGCAGCATGCCAGACAAGGTTGGCACGGCTAGTTCTTCCTCTAGCTTGCTGTCCACACTGGGTGGCATGGTGAGGCTCGGCCTGCTCACCATTGATGGCAATGGCAAGCTCACAGTGGTGCTAGAGGTTACTAACTAGGTTAGATGATCTACCAAATGTTTGTTGCAACCAGAGAGGGAACAAGTTAGGCCAATTTTACTGCACACTATAGTGTTTGAGGTTTGTTTGATTTGTATCTGCAAGGTGTTTGATGAAATGGCCGCAAGAACTTTAAATTTGAATTTTGGATTCAAACTTGGTGGGTTTGCTAGGCACATACGAGGGAGTGTCTGGTTAGTTGGATTAGTCAAGGGGCATTGGTTTGGTTGGGTTTTGAAAATGGATGATCTTCACATATGAATAACATTCAATTTTGAATTGTGATTTGAATGAGGTTGCCAAATGTTTCTGCAAGTTTGAAAGGTGGGCCTTGATTCACTTTTACTAGTTCTATCAAGGGGTGAAAAGAATTGGGAAAGTTTCTGTTTGAAATCCTGGACTAGAAACACTCAAAGTGACCTAGTGAGCAAGATTGGCAAAATGACCATTTGCCTTATTTGATTTGTTTTTGATTTTCTTTTTATTTGTTTCTGTTTGGAAAAGTTTTTATATGATGTTATTTTTCTTGCTATTTAGGTTAATCACACAAGTCCATTCATGCATTTAACAAATCATCTCATTCACACATGCATTCATATGATTTTAATTAATCAAAGTTTTTGTTAACCCTAATTTTAGTGACTAGAGTTTGATGATCATTGGTTTATATTTTTGGGATGTTACAAACCTTTCCCCCTTAAACAAAATCTCATCCTGAGATTTGAAAAAGGACAAAAAAGATTACCTAGGATTTAAAAAGATCAGGAAACTCTGTCCCGATGTGATCTTCGCGCTCCCAGGTAGCTTCTTCTTTAGTGTGGTTGATCCACTGAATCTTGAGAAACTTGATGCTTCGGGTCCTGGTGATTCTGAAAGCTTCTTCCAAAATACGGATGGGTACTTCGGGGTATGTCAGGTCATCGTTGATCTCTATGGTCCGATGATCAATATTCTTGAAAACTTCAGTCTTCTCCGGAACTTCAAGGCATTTGCGAAGTAACGATATATGGAACACATTGTGCACTGCTGCCATCTCCTCTAGCAGTTGCAATTGATATGATACCTCTTCTCGACGATTAAGAATCTTGAAGGGTCCGATATATCTGGGGGCTAACTTTCCTTTGAGCTGGAAACGCTGCATTCCCTTCAAAGGCGACACATTAAGGTACACGAAATCTCTGATATTGAAACCTTGCCCTGTTAATTCAAGTGCAACAATAGTATATCCCAACCAACCATTGACCAAGTCCGGATAGTCTGTGAATACCCTAATGTATTTCCAGATGTTTTGCCTGGTATGCCCCCAGATCGAGTTTATCATTGAACTGATCCCCGGAACTGGACCCATAGCCCAGAGACCATATAGTATGAACCCGTCTGAACTATTGGAACTGAAGAAGCAACTGGATGCCATGCTAGAAATTGGATTGATTCAACCAAGTGCGTCACCATGGAGATCACCTGTTTTGTTCGTGGACAAGAAATATGGAGGTAACCGTCTATGTGTGGATTATCGGAAGTTGAACGATGTCACCATCAAGAACAAGTACCCGTTGCCAAAGATAGAAGACCTATTTGACCAGTTGACTGGTGCCAAAGTGTTTTCTAAGATTGATCTTAGAACTGGCTATCATCAACTCAAGATTTGTGCAGAGGATATTCCAGAGAGTGCCTTTACCACCAGATATGGATTATATGAGTATACTGTCATGTCTTTTGTATTAACCAATGCCCCCGCTTACTTCATGAACCTCATGAATAAGATTTTTATGGACTTCCTGGATAAGTTTGTCATTGTTTTCATCGATGACATCTGATTTATTCCAAATCAGAAGAAGAACATGAGCTACACCTAAGGACCATTCTTGGAACCCTTAGAGAGCATTAGCTATATGCCAAGTTTATCAAATGTGAATTCTGGTTACAGGAGGTAGGATTCCTCGGACATATTGTATTAGCCGGAGGAATTGCCATTGACCATGCGAAGGTGAAGGATGTCGAAGATTGGCAAGCCCCAACTACTCAAACCCAAGTTCGTGCATTTCTCAGATTAGCGGGATACTACCACAAGTTTGTAGAAGGATTCTCGAGTATCGCCAGACCCATGACCCAATTGCTGAAGAAGGACAAGAAGTTTGAATGGACGGACAAATGTGATGCAAGTTTTCAAGAACTCAAGATAAGATTGATTTCAACCCCAATCTTGATAATGCCGGATATCACAAAGCCCTTTGATAATGACAAATGTGACACATCCAAGATCGGTCTCGGATGTGTGCTAATGCAAGAAGGCAAAGTTATATCTTATCTATCTCGACAACTGAAGCATCATGAACAAAATTATCCAACCCATGACCTTGAACTCGCAACCGTAATTCTAGCCCTAAAGACATGGAGGCATTATCTTATGGGAAACCGTTGTGAGATTTATTCGGATCACAAGAGCCCGAAGTATATATATTCACTCAGAAGGAGCTGAATATGAGGCAGAGAAGATGGATTGAGCTAATCAAGGACTATGATCTGGACATTCACTATAACTCGGGTAAAGCCAATGTGGTAGCAGATGCCCTTAGCAGATTGCCGTGCCGTTTGAACTCCATGATTTTGAAGGAGCAACCAAGTTTGCACAAAGAGATGGAAGATTTCCAAATGGAATTAGTGACTGAAGGATTTTTGGCTAGCATAGAACTTCAACCCACTTTGATCAGTCAGATCAAAGAGGCGCAGAAAGGAAATGCTAGTATCGACGGAATCAAACGTCATATCGGTACAGGAAAAGTACCCGGATTCACCGAAGACGAAGAAGGAGTTCTATGGTACAAAGGACGTCTCTGTGTACCAGTAGATTTGGAGTTGAAAGAAGTTATTTTGAAAGAGGCCCATGATAATCTTTATTCTATCCACCCCGGAGGAACAAAGATGTATCAGGATTTAAAGGAGCAATTTTGGTGGCATAAGATGAAGAGAGAAATCGGAAGCTATATCGCCAAGTGTGATATCTTTCAGAGAGTCAAGGCAGGACATCAAAGACCCACAGGACTGTTGCAGTCGTTACAGATTCCGGAATGGAAATGGGATTCAGTTGGAATGGACTTTATCACCGGATTGCCTACTTCTAGTAGAGGAAATGACTCTATTTGGGTTATAGTGGACAGATTGTCCAAAGTCGCCCATTTCTTACCAGTCAAGACCACATACCAGAGTTCGAAGCTAGCAGAGTTATACATCGCTAGAATCGTCAGTTTGCACAGAGTCCCCAAGAACATTGTATCAGATCGAGGAACTCAGTTTACCTCGAGATTCTGGAAGAAAGTCCAAGAAGGTTTGGGAACCCGACTGGATTTCAGCACCACATATCACCCTCAGACCGATGGACAAACGAAGAGAGTAAATCAAATACTCGAATATATGTTGAGAGCATGTGTGCTAGAGTATGGATCTAAATGGGAAGACTGTCTGCCTTTCGCAGAATTTTCATACAACAACAGTTATCAAGCTAGTCTGCAAATGGCCCCATTTGAGTTCATGTATGGAAGGAAGTGTCGCACCCCTTTGAATTGGTCGAAAGTAGGAGAGAGTCAAATTTTTGGACCTAACATCCTACGAGAAGCAGAAGAGAAAGTTCATAAGATTCGTGAGCACCTCAAGACCGCCCAGTCAAGACAGAAGAGTTACACCTACAAGATACGTCGAGACCTCGTTTTCAATATCGTAGATTTTGTGTATCTCAAAGTGTCGCCTTTGAAGGGAATGCAACGTTTCCAGCTCAAAGGAAAGTTAGCCCCCAGATATATCGGACCCTTCAAGATTTTGAATCGTTGAGGAGAAGTATCCTATCAATTGGAACTGCCCGAGGAAATGTCGGCAGTGCACAATGTGTTCCATATATCGTTACTTCACAAATGCCTTGAAGTCCTGAAGAAGACTAAAGTTTTCAAGAACATTGATCACCAGACCATAGAGATCAACGATGACCTGACATACCCCAAAGTACCCATCCGTATTTTGGAAGAAGCTTTCAGGACCACCAGGACCCTAAGCATCAAGTTTCTCAAGATTTAGTGAAGCAACCACACCGAAGAAGAAGCTACCTGGGAGCGAGAAGATCACATCAGGACAGAGTTTCCCGATCTCTTTAAATCTCGGGACGAGATTTCGTTTATGGAGGGAAGGTTTGTAACATCCCAAAAATATAAAACAATGATCATCAAACTCTAATCACTAAAATTAGGGTGAACAAAAACTTTGATTAATTAAAATCATGTGAATGCATGTGTGTATGGGATGATTTGATAAATGCATGAAGGAACTTGTGTGATTAACCTAAATAGCAAGAAATGGGTTAAAGATGAAAATAACATCATATAAAACATTTCCAAGCAGAAAAAAAACAAAGAGAAAATCAAAAACAAATCAATTAAAGCAAATGGTCATTTTTGCCAATCTTGCTCACTAGGTCACTTTGAGTGTTTCTAGTCCAAGATTTCAAAAAGAAACTTTTCCAATTATTTTCACCCCTTGCAATACCAAGTAAAAATGAATCAAAGCCCACCTTTCAAACTTGCAGAAACATTTGGTAAACTCATTCAAATCACAAGTAAAAATTGAATCTTTATCTTATGTGAAGATCACACATTTTCAAAACCCAACCAAACCAGTGCCCCTTGACTAATCCAACTAACCAGAGACTCCCTAGTATGTTCCTAGCAAACCCACCAAGTTTGAATCCAAAATTAAAATTTGAATCTCTTTCGGCCATTTCATCAAACACCTTGTTTGCAGCAAACAAACAAACAACAAACACTATAGTGTGTAGTGATTTTGGCCAACCTTGTTCCCTCTCTAGCTGACTCTATACTCTCAGTAGATGAACTAGCCTAATTAACAAGCTTTAGCACCACTGTGAGCAAGCCTAGCCATTAATGGTGAGCATGCCGAGAGCACCATTGTCACCCCATGTCGCCAGCGATCTAGAGGAAGAACTAGCCTCGCCAACCTTGTCTGGGACACACAGCACCGTCCACCGCCACTCCCTGTCCAAGCCCCGAGCGCAACCAGCCCCTGGACCACCTGCCAAGCACGCGCCGAGTTTCTCCGTGGCCATGCCGAGAGCGCGCCAGAGCACCCCGCTAGGCATGCTCGCACATACCACGCGCCGCCCTCGCCGCTTGCAGACGTGATCACCACCGCCCTAGCAACCCCACAGACATGCCCGTTTGCCGCCGCGCGGACCACGCATGTTGTGCGCCATTAAAACCGCCGTCGGACCCGCCCAGAGCGTCGACGTGTTCTGGCCGATCAGCACCGCCCCACGCCTCGCCACCATGCCGTTGAACTTCGCCAGGTAGCATAACACCGCCCCCTATCGTTGCCCATGCCATTAGCCCTCTATGCCGTCGACCACGACGAGCTCATCCCGTGCCTGTCGATCCCCTTCAGCAACTATAAAAGGAGACCTCCCTCGCTCATTTTCTTCACACCAGTTCACTCCCCACCTCTAATTGATACCCCCACTCACTCCCGGACCCAGGCGAGCAGGGCATCATCGGAATTTCACCGGAGTTTGCCGCTGCAAAGGAGGAGAGGCGCCGTCGATTGGAGCTGCCCCAAGAGAAGCTGCCGGTACCAGGAGAATCGCCGTCGTTGACTTCGTCGTTTGCCCCCATCGCCAACCATCGCCGGAGCCCCGGTGAGCCTCCCACGACCCCCACTGGCCGCGCTAGGGTTCGTGCTCGTCGCGTCCTGTTCAGGCGTGGACGATGAACCCGAGCCGTTCGATTAGAGTTAGATCCTATGGTCCACATTGCCCCATAACGCTTCGCCACTCGTTGTCTCACTGACGAGTGGGGTCGTTCACTTAACCAACCCGCATAAGAGCTGTTCCTAGTGGGCCGGCCCAGTTAAACATCCCACGCAACCCACCAATTCAAATTTAGTTTTATTCATTTAATTTCAAACCCAGTTCTGTACCTAGATTCAAAAATCAACCCAGCTCGATTCACTGAACCAAAATGCATGAAACCAATTTTGTTAGAAAGGTACTGGAATGCTTAATCCAAGCCCGTTAGATTCAAACCATTTAGATTGGTAGATCACCCATGGTAAAAATAACAAGGCAGAAGCTTTTCTGCATTCAAACATTTTTCAAAATTCAACCACAAAAGCTTTTGAGTTGATTCCAACTCTTAAAAATCACATTTAACTATACCTTTCAGAATAAATAAAAATATATAGGTTTACTTATAGAAATAATGTTCAAGTAATAAAAGAATGTCATATAGGCATTTCTAGTCACTTTAATTAAATAAAATAAAAAGGTTAAACCTTATTAAATTGTGACACCACTTTAAATCACATTCCCATGTACTGAAATATAAGGTGATGACATGTGTCAACATGATACCATGTTTGAGTTGGAGAATATTAAATCTTAAGTAGGTTTTCAATGAGTAGAAATTACTTTTCTCAAAATAAAATAAATGGGACAAGTGCTTTAATCTTGTAATGTTAGTGATGCTGCTAGATCACCTAGTGTGAACATTTGTGTGATGATTACAAATAGTTAAGTATTGTTTGGTGATTGTGTACCTTGTATTTATTTATAGATGCTAGTACCGACCAAGGATACGAGGAGGAAGGAGGATACTACGAGGAAGAAGCCGAGGAGAACTTCAACCACTGCTCCGCACAAGGCAAGCTAACACTTGCAAGATACCCTACTTATGCAAGCTACAACTTGCTTGTTGCTATGCCAACTATATGCCTTAAGCATATGTGATTATACCCACATGATACCCAATCCTAGTTTTACTTGCAAGCTTAATACTTTATTTTCTTTATCAAAGCTTTCTCTTAGAGTTTACTTAGTGACTTGTAGATTCTAGAAAGATAATTGAAGGTAGCATAAAGAGCATAAAACTTGGCCTAAGTTAGATAATCTTGATGTCATCCTGAGGCATGAGATTGAACTTAGCTAATCCCCATTTGTTTATTACCCATCATTAGTATCTACTCCCACTTATAGATGCTAGTGCTAAGCATAAAACTTGATCAACTTTAGATGGGAATACTTGGTGAAAATGGTTATGAAAACCTTAGAATGACTCATCATTCTAATGAAATGTTTTGACATGTGTTTCCGAACACCAGATGATTTTGATGACGAAAATCTTAAGGCATGAGCCTTAGCCCCTTTATAAAACTGATGGTTGTCTGGATGCGATACCATTCCAATTTACCGTACAACCACGATAACCATAATTTGGGTAGGGCTTGACTGGAAATTTATATACCTTAGTATGGGTTCCCTTGCGGCTAAGGTCTGAGCTGAGGCTACCTTGTGAAGATTATCCACCGTTGTAGTACCCAAGATGACAGTTGGTCATGGTTGGGAGGCCAAACTCACAGGAGAGGTGCCTATACTAGGGTGTGTAACTAAAAGGTTAGGATTGATTATCCGCATACTGAGTATGGTGAATTCAGGATTTGTTCCTGACGGATGTATCGAATGTTGTGGTGAAAGTGTACAATCTCTGCAGAGTGTCAAACTATTCGAATAGCCGCGTCCGCAGTTATGGACAGTTGGAGTGGCCATACTGTTCTATCATCAGATGTTTTCCAAATGACTTATGAAATGATTTATGACTTTGACTTGACCACAACAGAGTTGTGATATGAATTCAAGTTCCCACTTAGGTGTTATCAAATATTTCAACTAGCTTTATTTGCTTCTTAACTTAGTAGAGATAAATCTGGCTTTTTGCAAAACAACCCTAGAGCTTAACACATCCTATGCAAAACCACTTCACTTGTTAGTATTAGTTTGTGAGTACTTAAAGAGTATTCATGGCTTTGTCCCTAGCTATTCCCGTGTCCAGACTATGAAGAGGAGTATCAGGATGATGGACCACAGGAAGGTTACGACAACTAGGATCATTTGCCATCGTCAGCATTGCCTGTGATCATGAAGATGGAGCTTCGCCTACGCTATCGTTATCTTTACGTTATTCCGCTGCTTGATCTGTATTAATAACTGGATCATGAGATCCTTATTTGTGTAAGACCTTATGTATGGTTTATAATGGATGATGTACTGTGATATCCAATCTGTTATGTCTCGCAAAAATGGTAATCCTGGGATTGCGATGTATGGCATAACAGGCATTTGTGATTAAAAATCCGGGTGTTGACAAGGATCTTCTTCAGCTGTGGAGTATCCTTGAAGTCCGTCGCCCAGCCAAGTGGTTTCATCCCCGACCGATGCAGAGGTGGCATTACCTCGTCGTTGTTTGTCAACGGAGGCAAGCTAGGACTCGATTGCATTTTGCAATCTATGTTAGGGTGTTTCCTGCAAAAAGTTGGGTTTGGGTTGTAATTTTCCTTTTCTTTTTGGAACTCCTTGTATATGTATACCCACTGAAACTCTTGGGTCCTTCGGGACCTTATCCATTAAAAAATTCTATCAGAGCCCCAAAATTAAAAAAAACATGATGGTTGACCGTGACCTTCTAATTTTCTTACGTATTTCTGATTTTCATGTGTACTTGTCACACAAGGGACATGGCAAAAGTACATGTTTTGTTTGGAATTTAGCCAGCAAGTAACTTAGATACAAGAAGCAAAATACTATACTAAATGACAATGTTGTGATAGGAGTGAAGTGGGGCTTGTCAACATGCGGGGTCCAAGTTGTCGTGCAAATATATGCGGGGTCCAACTTGCATGTAATTGCCGAGTTTCGTGGAGTTGGGCTACCAAACACTGAGAGGGCCCATTTTGTAACACCCCAGTTTTAGTTAATTAATATTTAGGGTTGTTCGTGCATTCTGTCGTCGGATTGATGACAAGTATGCCATAATAAATACTGCAAACGAGAAGAGGTCAAAGATATCCCTCTCAAGCAACCCTGCAATTAAGATATAAGAAGTCTCTTGTGTCCCCAACACACCCAATACACTTGTCAGGTGTATAGGTGCACTAGTTCAACGAAGAGATAGTGAAATACAAGTAATATGGATGATTATACGTGGTAATTGCAATCTGAAACAAAAATGGCAGCAAGCAAACATGTAGCAGGACTGGTTGTAAACGGTGTTTTAATGCTTAGAAACAAGGCCTAGGGATCATACTTTGACTAGTGGACACACTCAACAATGATAACATAATTGAACACATAAATATCTTCTCTTCATGATGCTACCCTGAACTACTCTCCGGTTGGATAACGAACACCAATTCGCTGCGTAGGGCTATAAAAGCACACCTTAAAGTTCGCATTCCCCATCTAGGTAACCTCACACTGTCACCTTGAGAGCTAGATGGTTCCAGACAAACACCACAATTTCATAGAGACATCCAACTCAAATTATAACTCATGATAAGTATTTTTGTAATCTTTAGCCTAAGAGCCACACACAGTGCGCATACTGTCACCTTCACAGATGTGGGACAAGGTGTCTCTGGAGATCACATTAATAAAAGCACTTGAGTAGCATAATAGACAAAGAGTAGCATCTACTTATTCAACTAGATTACAAAGCTCATGATCACAATAAGATCATACCATGGAGAGAGAGATGAACACATAGCTACCGGTAGAGCCCTTAGCCTCGGGGGAGAACTACTCCCTCCTCATCATGGGAGTCAGCAACAGCGATGGAGATGGCGGTGGAGTCGATGGATATGGCTCTAGGGGCAATTCCCCGTCCTGGCAGGGTGCCAGAACATAGACTTCTGTCCCCTGAATCTCGTCTTCGGTGGCGGCGCTATGGAACTTTTCGTGGAATTCTGATCTAGTATTTAGGGTTTTCGTCTCGAGGGGATTATATAGGCGAAGGGGCAAGGTCGATGGATGCCCGAGGGGCCCACACCATGGCCAGGCACGACCAGGGGGACCCGCACCACCTATGGTGTGGCCGCCTCGGTGACCTCCTCTGTCTCTGCTTTGGACTCCGTCTTGTGTCGGAAAAAATAGGAACTTTGGTTTTTGTTTTGTCCAATTCCGAGAATATTTCTTTACTAGTTTTTCTAAAACCAAAACAACAGAAAATAGGAACTGGCACTGTGTCATCTTGTTAATAGGTTAGTTCTAGAAAATGCATAAAAATGCCACGAAGTGCAAGCAAAACATAAAGCAATTGGTGTAAAACAAGCATGGAGCATCAAAAATTATAGATATGTTTGCAACGTATCAGCATCCCCAAGCTTAACTCCTGCTCGTCCTCGAGTAGGTAAGTGATAAAAAATAATTTTTGAGGTGACATGCAGCCAACACAATCTTTGATCAAGTTAATGTAAAAGCATTGCAAGCTGAGGTCAAAGTACTCTAAACATAAGCATGAAAGATGTAATTCTAACAATAGAACTTAGCAACCATGTTACAACATGAAAGGCAACACAAACAAAAGATCATGAATAATTCTTTGAAAGACATTTGTTTGTTTCACACATAGAAAACATAGCAAGAGTGGTATTCAACTTGTCCTTCATGGAATAGCAAAACATAAATGCATAGGACACCTCAAAGTTCATAAGGGTGACTAGATACAAATAATTTAAGAACAAGCAATACCATAATTATGAATCAATCAACAAGTTTTGGGACAATGCACATTGAACTCAGAATGACAACTATGCTCTCTTAGATGGTGCATAAAGATAGAAGATGAAGACTCAACATAAAAGTAAAAGAAAGGCCCTTCGTAGAGGGAAGTAGGGATTTCAAGTTTTCTAAAGCTTCCAAAAATTATGGTACTTATTAGCTTTGAGCTCTCATTGACCCTATCATTGACATCTTGAATGGTTAAGGTTAATGTGAGGGCAAATATGAGTTATATGCTTGACAAATCACAAGTAGAAAATCTCATGCCCCTTGATTACGAGTATCGAGACCTCATGCTACTCAACTTTGGTCACATGCAAGTTCTTGTCATTGTAAGTATATGTGTATCATAGAGAACTTCCAACGGGGTACCCCTTTCCCCATGACACAGGAGCTATCCCATATCAAAATGACAAGGCAACAGACAATGAGCATCTCAGCGATCCTTTTATTTACCATGAGCATAGTTTTTTATTGAAGATGCTTCATAGAGTGATCATTATGGTTTTGCTATAAGTTTCTGCCACGATTAGGCATGGCTTAGGATAGCCGCCCAGGCGTTTCTCTAACACATATACAAACTCCATGGACTTACAAGCTCCCATCTTATTTCACACTGACGACATCCATAAACAAAAGAACATGATATCAACTAAATAAATATAAGTGCAATGTTGAAAGTGTGCCCCATAACAACATGGTTTTGATAACTCCCAACTTACAATTTTCAAGCATATAATCATCATAAGATACTCACAATGGTTCAAGTTTATTAAGTGCAAGAAATAAAATGTGCCATCAAGTTCGTGAGAGATTTACTAACTAATTTTCTCATAACAAAAAATAATTTGGAATAAGGATAAAACAAACAATTTACTTGGAATAGCAAATGATGCTATTAGGTAGATATGGTGGACACAAATGGAAAACTTTGGTTAAAGGGAGTTGGATGCATGAGCAGAGCTCATACTCAGTACATGTGGAGGCTAGCAAAAGACTGGGAGGAATCAACTAAGAGAGCAATAATGGCCATAATCATGCAGAGCGACAAAACATTATTAATAAAAGCATAAAGTGATATCACAAGTCAAAAACTAAATGATCATAGAGTCTAAGGTGACTGGTTCATAGTCATAACATGGTGTAAGCATGTGCCAAGTCAACCCAAATAAAGCATCGAAGGAGAATAACACAATATTATGCTTTTGTATGCTAAAACAACGCATGGTTCTTTCATGGCACATTAAGCAAATTTTTTTTTTGAAACAAGTCATGCTACAACAATAATCAATAAGCATATGGTTAAAGCAACATCTAACATGACATGATAAAGTCTAAGTCACAGTCAAAACAAGCTTCTTTTTGTACCACCATAAGCATGAAACTTTATACTCTTTTCCAACACCAATTGACTTATTTGAAACAACTCACAAAGATAATAATCAATAAAAATCAGAGAGATTGTCTCACCTAACTACAAAGGAGAACTAAAAAGTTCTAAGAAAAAATAAGAAGAAAACTTAAGCTAAACGCAATGCTAGCAAAAGAGATCACTCACAAAATAATAAGAGTGAAAACTAGAGTGTTCTAGGCAATGAAGAACGGGGTGTGACTTCTCCAAAATAGGTGTGCTGGTATCCAAACAACTTATTGCAGCAAACAAAGCAAAATAAAACTAAAAGAAAAAACAAAGACGCTCCAAGAACAACACATAGTGCATTAAGCAAGAAATATAGTAACTTGAAAGAAGACCTGAGATTTTTGTTGATGAAGACGGGGATGCCTTGGGAATCCCCAAGCTTTAATGCTTGTATGACTTAAATACTTCTTGGGGTGACATGGGTGGCATCCCCAAGCTTGAGCTTCTGTCCATACTTCATCTCATTACATCATTCTCTCCCTATACTTGGAAACTTCCTTCATACAAAACTTCACACAATCTTCATTAGCAACATTAGTGTATACAAGATAATAAACCTTTGGGTTCAGTTTCAACTCAAGTAAATCATCCATTAAAACATAAGCTACTGTATCAACTCCTTTTAAAAGCTCAAGTGATCAAAAGAACTCAAAAAGAAAGAGATCAAGAGGCAAATGCAAATAGTGGCAGGACTATGTCAAA
The DNA here is from genome assembly GCA_916181665.1 of Avena sativa. NCBI lineage: Eukaryota > Viridiplantae > Streptophyta > Magnoliopsida > Poales > Poaceae > Avena > Avena sativa. The sequence goes on from OV702293.1 coordinate 281,635,842, forward strand.
ACAGAACATCAGGTAAAGATAGATTTGTTAGAAAATCTTATGTTGCTCAAATCGAAAAGTGTAGAACTAATAAAAGTTAGATAATAACCTGGGGCATGCGCACAAAAAATTTCAGATCAATACGACATTCTGGGATGTTTCACGATTTTTTACAGCGAAGCACAAAAATCTGTTTTGGGACAACAACTTTCCCAAATCTTACCTTCTTCCTATTAGAGGCTACTATTGGCACAAAAATGAAATAAAAAGGATAATGAGAGGTTGCTACAGAGGTAACAACTTCCATGACTCAAATAAACAAAAATAAACTGAAAGCAAAAATATAATGGGTTGTCTCCCAAAAGCTATTTCTTTATAGCCATTAAGATAGGCATGATAATTTTGGTGATGCTTGTTAGGAATAAACAACTTGTATTATCTGGGGGCCAAAGGCCACAATATATAGTACAGTTACAGGTGAAAATATGCAGGAAGCCCCCTAACATATGGGGAAACTACAATATACAAATATATACATCTAACACCCCCCAACAAACTCATGGTGGATCCACAACACTGAGTTTGGAGAGTAAGAAATCATGTTGCGCTCTAGTCTGTGCCTTTGTAAAGAAGTCCGCCAACTGTAACTCTAAAGGCACATACTGAAGCATAATAACCTGAACATGCACCTGAGCATGTATATAAAAACCATCAACACCAATATGCTTGGTAAGCTCATGCTTTACCGGATCACGTGCAATACTGATAGCACCTGTACTGTCAGACAAAACTGGAGTGGGTGTCGTAACAGAGACCCCAAAATCCGCAAGCAACCACCGTAACCAAGTCACCTCAGCAGTCAACAAGGCCATAGCTCGCAACTCAGCCTCAACACTCGAACGGGAAACCGCTGTCAGTTTCTTCGTCTTCCAAGCAATGAGCGAACCACCAAGAAACACACGGTAAGAAGAAAGGGAACAACGATCCGTAGGATCACTCGCCCACGTAGCATCCGAGTAGCACTGAAGCTGGAGGGAGCTGGAACGAGGAAAGAAAAGGCGACGAGTGATCGTGCCACGACGATAGCGAAGAACACGAAGGAGATGACTATAGTGAACAGTGGTAGGAGCTGAGACAAACTGACTCAGAATATGAACAGGATAAGATATGTCAGGATGAGTGACAACAAGATAAACAAGACTCCCAACAAGATGGCGATAACGCGTCGGGTAAGGAAGAGGATCACCATCATTAGGACAAAGCTTAACATTAAGCTCCATAGGAGTCTCAACAGTGCGCTCATCCCCAAGAGCAGCACGAGCAAGAAGATCATGAATATACTTTTCCTGAGAGATAGAAAAGCCATCAGAAGTGGAGGAGACCTCAAGCCCAAGAAAGTAGCGGAGAGGACCAAGATCAGTCATAAGAAACTGATCACGAAGACGAGACTTAACAAAGGAAATATACTCAGGATCATCACCAGTAATGATCATATCATCAACATAGAGAAGGAGAAGAGTGCGTCCACGAGGAGAAGTGTGAACGAACAATGCTGGATCATGAGCACTGGGAGAGAAACCAGCAGCAGTCACCACAGAGGCAAAGCGCTCAAACCAGGCACAAGGGGCCTGTTTCAGGCCATAAAGAGAACGCCGAAGACGACAAACCATCCCATCGGGAACAGAATACCCAGGAGGAGGCTGCATGTAAACCTCCTCACTTAATTCACCATTGAGGAAAGCATTCTGAACATCAAGCCGAGACACAGACCAGTGTCGAACAGAAGCAACATCAAGAAGAGTGCGCACAGTGGTCATATGAGCCACAGGGGCAAAAGTCTCATCATAGTCACGGCCGTGCTCCTGCTGAAAGCCACGAGCCACAGCACTCAAGAGATCCATCAGAGCGGGTCTTAATTTTATAGACCTACTTGCACGTGATGGGACAAACACCGGGAGGGGGAGAGACAAGATCCCAGGTGCCAGTGCGCGCAAGCGCAACAATCTCCTCAGCCATGGCAAGTTGCCATTCGGGATGACGCTCAGCATCCCGATAAGAAGTCGGCTCGAGGGCAACAGAGAGACCATACTGACTAGGAGAGTAACGATTAGGTGGACGACGAAGACGAGTCGCCGGAAGAGGAGAGGGAATCTCGTCAGAAGAAGAAGACATATCATAAGAAGAAGAAGAAGAAGGGACATCAGGAGGAGGATCCGGAACATGAGAGCGACGAGAATAATAGAAGGGAAAAGGAGACAACGGTGAGGTGGGTGGAGGATCAGGAGAAGAAGGAGGATAACTAGGTGGGGAGGAAGACAACGAGGTCGAAGGTGAGACATCAGCAATAATAGGTCCCGAAGGAGGATCAATAGGAACAGAGGGAGGTGTGTCAGGAAAAAGTAGAAAGGAGATATCCACCATTGGATATGTCAAGGAGGTGGTGCGAGGATACAAAGGACGCGTCTCATCAAATGTGACATCATGAGAAATGCGCATCCGACGACCAACGGGGTCCCAACACCGATAGCCCTTATGCTCATCACTGTATCCAAGAAAGACACACTCAATAGACTGAGCGGTCAGTTTGGTGCGTTCACGAGGGGCAAGAAGAACATAACAAACGCAACAAAATGAACAAAGCGCTGAGTAATCAGGAGGATGACCAGAGAGCTGAGGATGACCAGAGAGCTGAGGATGACCAGAGAGCTTCATGCACTAGCCAATGCAACCAAAAGTCCGAACTGATGGAAAGGGCTAGTGCAATCCACTAATACACTTCAACACCTCCTCTCACGTGTGACGGGGAGAAGTCAGCACGTGCAACCGGAAGAGCGCGACGGCGCGCGAAACTCACGTATGACTCAAGAGGTCTATACATGGACACAGAGGGGTCAACAATAATTTTAGGATAAATTGCGAAAGCCAGGACTCAAACTCGAGACCTTAGGCTCTGATACCATGTTAGGAATAAACAACTTGTATTATCTAGGGGCCAAAGGCCACAATATATAGTACAGGTACAGGTGCAAATATGCAGGAAGCCCCCTAACATATGGGGAAACTACAATATACAAATATACACATCTAACAATGCTCACATAAGAAATATGAATTGAAGTAAAAGAGAGCATCAAGAAATAAATATAAAACAAATTTAAGTCTAACCACTTCCTATGAAAAATAATCTTGTAAAGAAACAAGTCATGAAAGCACAAAGCATTAAGCATAGGAAAGCAAAACAAGTGCAACTTCAAAATTTTCAACATAAAGAGGGGAAACTTAATATTGTTAAGATACGTAAAACCATGTTTCCCTATCTCATAATAACTTTCAGTAGCATCATGAATAAAATTAACAATATAACTATCACATAAAACATTCTTATCATGAGCCACAGGCATATAATAATTATTACTCTCCACATAAGCATAGTCATTCTTATTAATTTAGTGGGAGCAAATTCAACAAAATAGCTATCATTATTATTCTCATCACCATAATCATCAAATATAGAAGGCATATTGTAATCATAATTAATTTTTTCCTCAATAGTAGGTGGACTGAAAACATCATATTCATCATTGTAATCATCATATATTGGAGGTATAGTATCATCATAGTAAATTTTCTCCTCTAAAGCTGGGAAACTAAAAAGATCATTTTCATAAAAACTAGCTTCCCCAAGCTTAGACTTTTCCATAGCATTAACAAAAATGGTGTTCAAAGAATTCATACTAATAACCTTTCTATTAGCATGCAAATAAAGTTCCATAGGTTTTTTAATTTTCTCTTCAAACACTTCATGTCCTAACTCAAGATAAATACTATAATTCTATCTAATTTTGTTGTTTTTTTCCATTAAGACTAACTAGTGAAAATAAAAACAAGAAATAAAAAGATATAATTGCAGAATCCAAAGGAAATAACTTCGAGCACTCACACACCAACAACAGTACTAGAAGATAGCTTAGTAGCCAGGGGATGTGAGTACCTTTTACCTTACCTCCCCGACAATGGTGCCAGAAAAGAGCTTGATGTCTACGCACGCTTCTATTCTTGTAGACAGTGTTGGGCCTCAAAGTGCAGAGGTTTGTAGAACAACAACAAGTTTACCTTAAGTGGATCACCCAAGGTTTATCGAACTCAGGGAGGAAGAGGTCAAAGATATCCCTCTCAAGCAACCCTGCAATTAAGATACAAGAAGTCTCTTGTGTCCCCAATGCACACAATACACTTGTCAGGTGTATAGGTGCACTAGTTTGGCGAAGAGATAGTGAAATACAAGTAATATGGATGATTATAAGTGGTAATTGCAATCTGAAATAAAAATGGCAGTAAGCAAACATGTATCAGGACTGGTTGTAAATGGTGTTTTAATGCTTAGAAACAAGGCCTAGGGATCATACTTTCACTAGTGGACACTCTCAACAATGATAACATAATTGAACACATAAATATCTTCTCTTCACTATGATATCCTGAACTACTCTCCGGTTGGATAACAAACACCAATTCACCGCGTAGGGCTATAAAAGCACACCTTAAAGTTCGCATTCCCCATCTAGGTAACCCCACATTGTCACCTTGGGTGCTAGATGGTTCCAGACAAACACCACAATTTCATAGAGACATCAAACTCAAATTATAACTCATGGTAAGTATTTCTGTAATCTTTAGCCTAAGAGCCACACATGATGCGCACACTTTCACCTTCACACATGTGGGACAAGGTGTCTCCGGAAATCACATTAATAAAAGCACTTGAGTAGCATAATAGACAAAGAGTAGCATCTACTTATTCAACTAGATTACAAAGCTCATGATCACAATAATATCACATCATGGAGAGAGAGATGAACACATAGCTACCGATAGAGCCCTTAGCCTCGGGGGAGAACTATTCCCTCCTCATCATGGGAGTCAGCAACGACGATGGAGATGGCGGTGGAGTTGATGGAGATGGCTCCAGGGGCAATTCCCTGTCCCGGCAGGGTGCTGGAATAGATACTTCCGTCCCCCGAATCTCGTCTTCGGTGGTGGCGGCGTTGCGGAACTTTTTGTGGAATTCTGATATGGTATTTAGGGTTTTTGTCTCGGGGGGATTATATAGGCGAAGGGCCAAGGTCGGTGGATGCCTGAGGGGCCCACACCATGGACAGGCACGACCAAGGGGGACCCACGCCACCCTATGGTGTGGCCGCCTCGGTGACCTCCTCCGTCTCTGCTTTGGACTTCGTCTTGTGTCGAAAAAAATAGAAACTTTGGCTTTTGTTTCGTCCAGTTTCGAGAATATTTCTTTACTAGTTTTTCTAAAACCAAAAAAAGCAGAAAACATGAACTGGCACTGTGGCATCTTGTTAATAGGTTAGTTCTAGAAAATGCATAAAAATGCCACGAAGTGCAAGCCAAACATAAAGCAATTGGTGTAAAACAACCATGGAGCATAAAAAATTATAGATATGTTTGCAACGTATCAATCCTCTAGCCCCCAAGCATGAAGTCAGATAAAGATCGTAGCATAAGATCTGAGTTGATGCTTATAGGTATCAAAATAACGATATAGTGTAGACCTCAAGGCCCGTGCTGTATTTTTACTTAGTTGAAGTTGAAGCCCGAGTCTTAGTAGCCGTCTGACGGTATTCCGTCTTTAACTTAGAGAAAGTTGCATATTACAACCAGGATTTGCTCAAGAACATTTGTAACAAGTATAAGGAGATCAAGGCTTTAAGTCTTGAGAATTCCCAGTTGAAAGTAGAAATGGATGAAGCGAAAGGTAAACATTTCCGGCCTTCAACCGTAATTGTTGTCTTAGTTGAATTTTTCATTTGACTGATATTTTTGTTGTGTACAGAACTGCTGCAGCAATCAAGCAAAATGGTGGAGGAAGCTGAAAATTTCAGGGTCCTCCAGATGGAAAATACTGAACTTCGGGAGGAGCTTACAAAGCTAAATGATGACCATAAGAAATCCATGAGCAACCTCCCGGAGTCAAGTAATATGGAGACCAAGAGGTTAGCAAAGTAGCTAGATATCCTAGATAAACAACTTGATGATCTGAGGAAGGATTTCAACAGCCAGAGGGATCTAGCCCATGCCAAATAAGAAGAACCGAAGAGTCTCAGGGAGGAGCATTCTCAGTGGAACCATTGTGTGCTAGGTAACATTTACGACTTTACTCTTCCTTTGATTTCAGACCCTTTCTTTTAGTCAGATTTTGATTTTTGGTTCTTTCCCAGACCCTCTGCATCTTTCCAACTCCTCTTCATCTGAACCTCGCCTCGAGTGCATCAAACTTGTAGGGGATGTTCTTTTCGACTTCCGCTAGACTCTTGAAGAGGCTGGCGAGTCGGTTATACTTTCCGGATTAAACAATTTGCCAGTGCTCGAGGTGAGGGATAAAACAAAGGAGATTCCGAAGCTCATCGAGGATTGGAAGATTTCCTACGCCCGGACTGCTGCACGGACTGCCCTCACTATGGTGATGAGCCACCACAGTGATATAGAAATCTAGAACGTCACCAAGGGCATCGACGATGAGGACGAGGAGGGTAACCCGCAAGACATCAAGGCCATCCAAGAATCTTCTGCGGGTTATGCTTGTTGTGTGGCGGATATGACGAAATTTACGATGCCAGTCTTCCAATCTTTCATCGTGCCTCCTTATCCCAAAGAGCCAGAATATAGCCTCATCGAAGATGATGAAGCTTCTAAGTATCCAGAGCAAGGTGGCGACGATGTTGACTCCAGTGCTCCAAGGTCTCCACCACCACCGCCTGAATCTACAACACAAAACACTTGATACATTATCCTGAACTTTCAGGTTTGTAATGATGGGAACAATATTTTGTTTTAAATGTGCTGGTATGTAAGAACTGATGCTTTACTACTTAGAACTTGTTTGTATATATTTTGATGTATGTGATTGAAAAATTCTTTAAGCACTTTGTGTTTAGACTTATCGTTTACTCTGGCTTTCTGCTTTGTCCCTTTCATGAGCCGGCAAACTTTTAGCACAGAAACTTTGTTGAGCAATGAATCTCAATTGCTAAACCTGTTTAAACTCAAAAACAAAGGCCGCTTCCAGTACCAACAATTCATTACTCGGAAAATTCCCGCATCTAAGCAATCAGATAAAAACTAAAGTATAAACATAAAATGAGATTTACACCCAAAGGTAACATTTTAATAATTATTCAAAAATCATTACCAGAACGAACATGAGCATAAAGTACATTCAAGCATCCTGGGATTTTCGAATTTAACATGCTCTTTCGGAAATAAGATGGTAAAAAACTTCTCAGCAATAATATGAGGAAAACAATACTTTATTTCTCTTTCAACATGTACATATGATTTACAAGGAAATATAACTAAGAATAGAAGGGACGTATCTATGCAGTATTCCATGGACGGTCTAACTCATCCGGGTCTATACTACCGCCATCTCTCTTTCTCTTCCGAGTATCAGGTCTTTCCTTGATTGGTCTCATATCGGATAAATAATATGATCCATTATGCAGAACTCAGCTGATCATAAAAGGTCCTTCCCAAATCGGGGAAATTTTGTGCTTTCTTTTTTGCACGAGTCGGAGAACCAAATCACACTTTCTGAAGGAACAATTTTGAACTCGTTGACTATGGTACTTGTGTAACTTCTGCTGATAGGCTGTGGATATCTATACAGCAACAACACGAACTTCTTTGACTATGTCAAGATTATCTTGTCGAGAAACTTCGGCATCTTCTTAGATATACGCTTTGACTCGAGGAGACTAATGAATTAAATCACTCGGAAGAACTGCTTCTGCAGCATAAACCAAGAAGAAAGGAGTGTCCCCGGTTGATCTTTTAGGAGTTGTTCGTAAGCTCTATATCACAGACGGTAATTCTTCCGCCCAAGACCACACAGCACGACGAAGCGGTTCTTCGAGACGAGGTCAAAGTCCTTGTAAAATGAGACCATTTGCTCTTTCCACTTGTCCATTAGCTTGTGGATGTGCAACTGATGCAATATCAAGTCGGATCCCTTGCTCCTCACAGAATTCGGCTAGTTCTCCCATGGAAAATTTGCTCCCATTGTCAGTGATAATACTATGCGGATATCCGAATCAAATTATTACGTCCTCAACAAACTTTGTGGTTGTGGCTCCATCGTAATTTGTTACGGGTTTAGCCTCAATCCATTTTGTAAATTTATCCACCATCACTAGCAGGTGATTAAATCCACCTTTTGCCCCAGTGAAATGGCCCTTCCATATCAAGCCCCTAGACCGTGAAAGACCATCTAATTGGGATTGTTCGTAGCTGATTAGCCAGAACATGTGCTTGATGGGCATATTTCTAGCAGCCTTTGCACATTTTGAAAAAAATTGCCATCTGCCTTAGCCATGAGCCAAAAGAATCCGTATCTAAAAGATTTTGCCACTAAGGATCTGGCTACGGCATGATGACCGCATTCGCCTTCATGGATTGCTCGTAAGATTTCCACTCCTTCTTCCAAAGATACACAGCGCTGAAAGACCCTAGAAACACTCCGCTTATAGAACTTACCATTTACTATTGTATAGGCTTTTTCTCGTCGGACGATCTGCCGGCTTAGAACTTTGTCTTTGGGTAATTTTCCATCTATCAGGAAGTCTAGATAGGATTGTGTCCAACTAGGAATTATAACCAAAACTGCTACTAAAGGTGAGTCGGATTTCTTTGGATAGTCCTCATCAACTCATGTGATGGAGGGAACTTTTAAGTGCTCGAGAAAAGTACCATCCGAAACTTGTTTCCGCGCAGATCCTATTCATGATAGAGCATCTGCTTCCTCATTTACTGCTCGAGGGATGTGTTGAACCTCAAAATCCTCGAATGATTTGGATAATTGATACGCCCAATTTGCATCACCATTCTATATCATAATTTACCTCTATTCATTGATATTTGGTATTACTTATGGCTTTTCATCTGTTTATGCATGGTGGATGATTCTTGGAGGATGGACTGCCGGAGTCTGGATTCTGATGGAAAAGAAGGCATTTCGGTGCAATTTCACGAAGATCAGAAAAATACCAGAAAAATATGGAAACATATTATTTTACCAGAGGACGAAGGAAGCCAGAAGGAGGAGCGAAGGGGGGCCGCAGGAGGCCCACACCCCCCTAGGCGCGGGCCCACCCAACACCGCGCCTAGGGAGGTGTGGCCCACCTACCCGGCCTCCGACTCTCCCCCTTCGCCTATATCTGCCCTATGGAACCCTAAGCCTCATGGAGCGACCATAGATAGATTTCCGCCGCCTCTGGGGGCGGAAAACACCGAGATAGAAAGATCTCTCCGGCAGACAGATTTCTGCCGGGTGAATTCCTTCCCGGAGAGGGGAGACCGTCGCCATCAACACCATCATCAAGCTAGGCTTCATCGGGATCATCATCATCATCATCATCCACACCATCATATGCACCAGCACTGTCATCAACACTCCGTCTCGCTGTAACAATTGTGTTGGATATTGCTTTAGTTCTTAGGGGAAACTTTCCCGGTGTTAATTACTATTGTAGTTGATGCTTGTGAGTGGAACCATTGGATTATTGTTTATGTTCAGATTGTTATCCATTACCATATCATCTTTGATCTTGATCCATCTGATGTCTTGTGAGTAGTTCGTTGTGTTCTTGAGGACATGGGAGAAGTCATGTTGTTAGTAGTGAATTTGTGATGAGTTATTATTCAATGGTTTAGTATTTAAGTTGTGGTGCTATTCTTCTAGTGGTGTCATGTGAACGTCGACTACATGACACTTCACCATTTATGGGCCTAGGGGGATGCATTGTGTATTTGGATACTAATTGTGGGGTTGCCGGAGTGACAGAAACCTGAACCCCCGTTAGGACACCTTTGCACAAGGGAGTGTAGGATCTCAGAGTTTAAGGCTGTGGTTAGATTTATATTTTAATTACTTTCCTGTAGTTACGGATGTTTGCAGGGGGTTTAATCACAAGTATGTATTAGTCCTAGGAAGGGCGGTATGTTAGCATAGGTTCACCCACACAACACTTACGAACACCAAAGAAGAGTACTCGGCTATTTGAAGCGAAAGCACTTGACAGAATTTCCATGTGTCCTTGAGAACGTTTGGTCCTTATAAGTATTTTCACCGGCTTGTCCTTTGCTAAGAAAGGATTGGGCCACTTGCTCTGTTTGTTCGTTACCTTTATTACTTGCTCTTTGTTTTGTTGCCTTGTCAGAAAACCACTAAAAACCCGTTTGCTAAGTATTCACAGGGATTTCCTGCTCCATACCACCATTCAGCACCTTCTGCTCCTCGTTAGGATCGACACTCCTATTTATCAAAATTACTACGATACACCCCCTATACTTGTGGGTCATCAAGACTATTTTCTGGCGCCTTTGCCGGGGAGTGAAGCGCTATTGAAGAGTGGAACTGGTAAGGGAACTTTTACTGTGAGTATTGCTTTTGTTACTGCTTGTTACTTTGTTTCCAATATGGACAACCCACTTGGTTTTCTGTTTGGCAAAACTACTACCACTGCTAGGATAGTAGATGAACCACCACCTGTTGAGATTGGTCCTTTTAAGATACCTACAAGTATTGTTGATCGTGTTATGGATAATTATTATATGGGGATGGAACTGTCCATCCTAGTGATCACTTGCTTTTTATCCATGAATTATGTGGGTTGTTTAAGTGTGCAGGTATCACAACTGAACAGGTGAAGAAGAAGTTACTCTCCATATCCTTGAAAGGGAGAGCTGAAGAATGGTATAAGCTGCTGAAGAATGGACAATCCATGGAATGGGAGGAGATGGCATCTCTCTTTTACTCTAAATTTTATCCTCCCAGTGAAATTCATAAAGATAGAAATCTTATATATAACTTTTGGCCTCTTGATGGAGAAAGTACATCTCAAGCTTGGGGGAGATTGAAGTTACTAATGCTTAAATGTCCTATTCATGAACTCCCTAACAATATTATTCTCAATAAATTTTATGCTAGGCTTTCTCTTCATGATAAAGATTTACTAGATGCTTCTTGTGCTAGATCATTCACACGTATGAAGGAAGAAGCTAAATGGGATCTCTTAGACCATATTCAAGATAATACTGAATCTTGGGAGAATGATAAAGGAAGAAAGTCAGGTATAAACTATGACTATGAATACATTAAATCTTTTATGGGAACTGATGACTTCCGTGAAATTAGTAATGAGTTTGGTCTTGATTCCCAAAGTATTGCCAACTGTTTTAAAGCCTTTTCCTCTTACATAGAAATTCCAAAGATGTTGTTAATCATGTTACTGTTAGAAGTACTCAAGTTTGTACTACTCATCATATTGTGCCTGAGCCTCATGTTGAGAAAATGCCTTTCCCAGCTAAGGTAAAGGAGTATTCTATGATTATTAGTGCAAATAACAAAGGTACAAAGAAAACTGTGGAGCCTGGTAAACAATTGAGTGATGCACCTGTGGTAGCTATAGTGAAAGACACGGTCACTAGAAATATAGAGGATGAGCATATTATCTTATGTGAAGACGCTTCTAATATTATCTCTCATCCTAGTAAGGATAGAAAAGCTAGTGTTCCTGTGCTTTCTGTTAAAATTGGTGATCATTGCTATTATGGTTTATGTGATATTGGTGCTAGTTCTAGTGCTATTCCTTATGAGCTTTACAGGGAAATTATGCATGAGATTGTTCCTTGTGAGCTTGAGGACATTGATGTGGTTATCCACCTTGCTAATAAGGAAACCGTTTGCCCCATTGGCATTGTAAGAGATGTGGAGGTTCTCTGCGGTAAGATTAAGTATCCTGCTGATTTTCTAGTGCTTAATTCAGCAGTTAGTAAAACTTGTCCTATCATTTTTGGTAGACCTTTCTTGAACACTTGTGGAGCTATTATTGATTGTAAGAAGTAAAAAGTTTTAACTAAGTTTGTGGAGAGTCTTATGTGTTTAACTTTTCCAAATTTTCTAAAGCTCCTTGTGAAAATAGCTTGCCTAATAAAGATTTCAGGATGGAACAACTTGCTTCTATTGATCCAGTCTATGACCTTGGACCTCTTTTTGATGACTGTAAGTATGCTTATTCTGATGATAAAGTTGTTTCTAGTGATAGTTATATTGTCAACTTTATTCAAAGTGCTACTGAAAGTTATTTTGAGAGAGGGAAACATGGTTTTATGCATCTCAATGATGTTAAGTTTCCCCATTTTATTTTGAAAGCTTTAAAGTTGCATTTGTTTTGTCTTCCTATGATAGTGGCTTTTTGTTTCAACAATTAGTTTTATCATGATACTCCCATGCATAGGAAGTGGGTTAGACTCAAGTGTGTTGGTTATTTGCTTCTTGATGCTCTCTTTCACTTCAAATATATATATCCTATGTGAGCATGCTTAAAAGTTTCATGCCTAACTTAAAGGCATTAAAGAAAAGTATTTGTTGGGAGATAACCCAAGAGTTTGGTTGAGTCTTGGAAGTTATTACCTCAGTAATAACCACTCCTTATCCTTTTGTTTTGGTTTTTGCGTCAAGTTTAACTACTTTTGTGAAGTAGAGGAGTTGTGAAAAGTGGCTGTCCTAGGACATATTTTTGTGCTGTATTGTAAAAATTCATGAGGGATCTCAGTACTTCGGATGGAGCTTCATTTTTCTGAGATTGTTCTCCAAGTTGTTACCCAACTTTCATTAGTTCTGCACTTTTTGATTTGAGCAACAGAAGGTTCTCGAAAAATTCAATATTTACCTGCTGGTCTATTTTGACAGATTTCTGCCGTCATTTGCATTTGCCTCTTAAAGAAGATTTTGTGTTGATGGGTTTTCAGTTGAAGTGTGTACCAAAGGTTTATTTTTTTTCTTACACTAATGTTGTCATTGAGTTTGTGCAAAGGTTTTGTATGAAGGAAATTTTCAGGAGAAGGAGAAAAGGAATCTGCAGAGTTCGTCTTTGAATAGGTAAAAGTGGTGAAAACAGAAGATTCGTGAAACTCCAATCTTTCTATATTTTTGATGTTTTTAATACATAAGGAAAGTTACGAGATGAAATTGAAGACGAAACGGAGCCCGGGGTGGACACACCCACCCCAGGCGCGGGCCCAGCCTGGCCGCGCCTGAGGGGGGTGTTCCCCCTCGAACTCCGCCTTGTTTCCGTGTCAAAACCTTCCTTATGAACTGAAACTTCATAATATATAACCCCCCGGATCCCCCCGAGGTTCATGCATCATGTTCTCGTCGTGTTTTCGTTTCGATCTGTTTCTGTCAGGAAATCTTCTCTAGTTTAGAGCGCCATGGCCTCCGCCAATGACAAAGGCAAGAAGCCCGCGGAGATAAATTTGGAAGAACAAACCACCGCAGGAACAAGGGGAAGGAAACCTACTTTTGTAGGAGCGATTAACACTGCGGATGCTTTTTCTCATCACATGCAGGGAATCGTAGCCTTTGGTTCGGAACTCAGATATTGCCCTGAGGCTACGAAATCCCTTCGAACCACTAACGAGTTTTGTGATAAGTACCGTGCTTTGAGGATGAAGGTGTATATGCTTCAAGAGGAGAATAATAGGCTTTGTAAGATACTGGAAGATTTTCTGACCCATGACAAGAGAACACCACCACCAAAGGAGTAATTCGTCATCAGGTTTAGCATCCTCTTGGCTTGTTCCAATCTTGGGGAGTGCCGCGGTATCACCACCATTATCTTTTATCTTTTACCTTTTTAGTGGATTCATATCTGTGGTAGAGAAGTTATATTATAGTTTGGTTTGCATGTGGAAGTATCTCTCCTTTAGTTGATTATCTATGTATCCCTTGGTGTGAGTGTCTTTATTGAATATTAATGAGAAGTCTCATCTTTTACTTTTTTTGCACTTCTTATTTTAGTTTGTAATCTCTATTATACGATGGATCTTGTTGATAAGTATTGGCACCACTTTGGGAGCATCAAGTAACTCTAAATTGGTTTTGGCAAACCGAGTTCTGGTCAGTAGCAACAATTTTTGAGGTTTGAAAGAAAAACGGAAATAAAAAGCTTACAGGTATTTGGTATCATTTGTTTTCTTTCTTGTTGGCTCATAAGCTTAGTATAATTTATTTAAGATATTTTGTGTCGTCAAGGAAGATTGCATGTTTGGCTTTATTACTTGTATGTTTGCTTGTTTATTTCAACTCTCTTGCTTGCTACCCAGCTTTGCTAGCCAAAAACCTGTTTTGGGAAGGCATACTTCTCATTCCTCCAAATCCCTTTGAACCAAACTTTTGCCACTTGTGTCCACCATATCTACCTAGTAGCTATTGCTATTCCAAGCAAATTCTCAATCTTCATCTACCTTCCGAATTAAAAAGTATTTTGTTATGTGAAAACTAGTTAGTAAATCTCTCACGAACTTGATGGCACACTTTATTTTATTGCCCCTAATAGACTTGAACCATTGTGGACATCAAAGTTGTATATGCTTGCATCTATACATTGGAATTAGCAGAACCGTGCTGTCACGGGTAACTTTTTCAACATAGCACTTGTACTCTGTACATCGTTGATATCGTGCTCTTTTGTCTATGGATGTCAACGCTGTGAAATAAAAGGGGAAATTGTGAGTCCATGGAGTTTGTACTTTGTGTTAGAGAAACGCCTGGGCCGCTAGCCTAAGCCATGCTTAATCATGGTGGAAACTTGCAGCACCACCATAGTGAGAATTTTGTGAAGCATCCTCAATAAAAAACTATACACATAGTAAATAAAAAGATTGTTGAGATGCTCACTATCTGCTTGCCTTGTCATTTTGGTTATGGGAAAGCTCCTGTACCATGTGAAAGGGGTACCCCGTTGGCGGTTCTCAATGATATGCAAGTACTTACAATGACAAGAACTTGCCTGGGCCCAAAGTTGATGTAGCATGAGGAGTGTCCCTCATATTCAAGGGACATGAGATTGCCAACTTATATTTCGTCAAGCATATACTCCATCTTTGTTCACTTTAACCTTAATCATCTCAAGATGCTTATGATAGGGGCAATGAGGGCTCAAAGCTAGTAAGTACCATAATCTTTTGGAAGCTCTTTATGACTTGTAATCCCTCCTTCCCTCTATGAAGGGACTTTTCTCCCACTTCCAAGTTGAGTCGGTAAACCTACTTCCTTTCTATCTCCAGCAAGCATTTGAGTTGTTGTGTTTCAAGCATTCATATGGTGATTTATTCAATCATGTTCTTTATCTTCCTTGTTTGCACAAAACTCTTATCTATTGAGTATTACTTTGAAAGCCTTCACTTATGAAAAACCTTTTTAAGCAAAGAGTGATCCCATTTTGAAAATTCTACAAAAAGCTTTTTGTGAAACTATTTGCCAGGTGTTCTCTGACCAAGAACAAGTTTGCCAATTCCAATTATGATTTATCTTTATGCATCTCTATTGTGACTGATGTACTTGGTTGAAAGCTAAGTTATATAATGGTGAGTTTCTTTCTTCTATGAGTTGTGCAATGGTAAGTGTGATGCTTCTTGTTCGTATTCTTTTATCGACACTTTACTCCATAAACCTGTGGACATGTTTAATGAGCTCAGTTTTCGCTTGGGGACAAGCGAAGTCTAAGCTTGGGGGAGTTGATATGCCCAATTTCATCACCATTCTATATCATAATTTACCTCTATTCATTGATATTTGTCTTATTATGAGGTATTACTTATGGATTTTCATCTGTTTATGCATGGTGGATGATTCTTGGACGATGGACTGCCGGAGTTTGGATTCTGATGGAAAAGAAGGCGTTTCGGTGCAATTTTTAGAAAAATACCAGAAAAATATGGAAACATATTATTTTACCAGAGGACGAAGGAATCCAGAAGGAGGAGCAAAGGGGGCCTGCAGGGGCCCACACCCCCTAGGCACGGGCCCACCTGAGGTAGTGCCTAGGGCAGGTGTGGCCCACCTGCCCGGCCTCCGACTCTCCCCTTTCGCCTATATCTTCCCTATGTAACCCTAAGCCTCAGGGAGCGACCACAGATAGATTTCCGCCGCCTCTAGGGGGCGTAAAACACCGAGAAAGAAAGATCTCTCCGGTAGACAGATTTTTGCCGGGGGAATTCCTTCCCGGTGTCACATCCCAAAATTTTCCAAATTTTGAAATGTGAAAAATAAATAAACAAAAGAAATAGTTGTTGAAATTTAGGGTGAAAAGAAAATTTTTGATTCTAAATGGTAACATCAAAACCCTTCTTGAACAAAATTTGAATAAAAAGGGAATCCAACAAAATTTCAATCAAGTGATATGCATTCATCAATGAATGTATCTTGAAATTTAAACATTTGGAAAAGTTAAACCAAAACCCCAAACCTTAATGAAAGAAATCAATTCCAAAGATCAAATGCATTTTATGCATGGAAAGAATCTTGAACTTAAACACTTGGGAAAAATAAACCAAAAACCCTAAAACCCTAGTGGAAGAAAATCACTTCCAAGATCTCTCTAAGACTATGGATTTTATCCAAATAAAAATTCAGCAACAAACAATTATAAATGATCAAAAATGATAAATAAAAATATCATAAAACCATAGAAATTGGTTTCAATTAATTTGGAGCCATGGATAAAAACTTATGAATTTAATAAGATAAAAGTAAATAAATAAATAAGGAATAATTAAAAGCCAAATTAAATCTTGGCTAAATCCATAGGCAAAATCCCTAATAGAAATGATTAATTAAATCATGAGTAAATAATAATTGAAATAGGCAAAGTGGATTAACTTAAAGAGAATAAAGTATTAATTAAATAGAATTATATGGTTTGGAACCATATTTAAATTCATTTAAATAAATACAAAGTCCTCATTTAAAATAAGTATTAAATCATAATAAAATGTTTGAAATAATTCAAAGTGAATTATTTAAACAAACTAATGAATAAATAAAACCTACTAAAAAGGTTTGGCAAAAATTGGAATTCAAATAGAAGTTTAAATCATTTGAATAAAATAATATGGGTGGAAACATATTTATATCATATTTAAATAAAGACAAATGTCTAAATAAATAATAAACCATAAGAAAATATTCTAAAATGGACATTAAAATACATTGTTAAACAGAACAAACACATACTGAAAATTTGGAAAAAGTTTGACAAAGAAATCTGAATTCAAATGAGAGTTTGAATTGAAAACAGAAAATCAAAATAGAAAAAGGAAAAAGAAAATAGGAGAAAAAAATGAAAAGGACCAGACCCACCTACCAGCCCAGAAACCCAGCCCAGCAACTTGGCCCAGCAGCCCACCCGGCATCTCCCTCTCCCCAGATCTTTTTCCACCGCGCAGCATACCCCTCGCTCATTGACCGCAAGACCCCACCATATTCCCTTCTCAACTCGCTGACTAACCGGCCCCACCGACCACGTCATCATCATCCCCGCGGAGACCACGCCCCCAATTCTCCCCGGCCGTTTCTGCAATTGAATGGCTCGATCAATTCGTGTTGATGTCACGCTTAATCCTCGCCAGCGACCTTTTCCTCTTAAGAGCTAACCTCTCCTCTCTCTTTCCCCTCGCTCGCCACTACCTCTCTGCCCCCAGGCTGCTCCAATTCCTCCTTGCTCTGCCACTGCTCTGACGAGCTACTCCGGCCAATTCCGGCCAACACAGCCACCCCCACTGCCCCTGGTTTCCACGAGCATGCTCCCCATCTCCTTACGCATCTGTCGGTAACCCTAGCTAGCCCGCGCGCGCGCTTCGGAACGTCGGCAAGGACAACGCCAACTCGCCACTGTCTTCGGCTTCGACTCCGGTGACCTTTCCTCTGTAACCCTGACCTCCCCTTTTCCTCTGGATGACGCTCGTGTAATCACCTTAGCCTCACGCATCTAACGCGACCCTTTGCTGGCCTTCTCCTGCTTTGTAGCCTCGCCTCCGACAAGGCCAGTACGTGCCCAACGCTAGGAGGAACTCCGGCGAGCAATCGCCAGCAGCCACGTGCGCCCCCTGCTCTACTGCGACCACATCGAACATCCCCACGTCACGGCGAGCCCGGTGAGCATCTCCCCTTCCTCCCTCGCTTCCTATTTTCACCGGCAACATCACCGCCCGAGCGCGCCGCCGCTCACCGTCGCCAAGCACCGCTGGTTAGTGGTCGTCTCGATCTGAGCTGTTAGATGTGAATCTAGTGGATACGATTAGATCTAATCGAAGCGGTATGAACTATTCTGATCCGTACGATCCCACTTAGATCCAACGCTCTGTATTAGTCGATCCACCCGAACCAGTACGCGCCAGTAAGAACGTGATGCGTGGCATGTCTTTCGATTTAAAAACAGAAACATTTCTATTTAGTGTTTGGATTTGAAAGATTCATAACTTTTGATCTACACATCCAAATTTTGCAAATTTTATATCAATGGATTCACAAAAATGTGAAATTTTCAACCATGCCCTTAGTTTATTATTTTGCTTCTGGAAAATTAGGTGTTTTTGTAGAAACATTTCTAGGCCTATTTTGTGTATAAAACTTATTCTAAAACTGATTTTTGAGTAAAACCTTTTGAAAATGGTTTGATTTAAACTCTATGAACCTAAACACTAAGTTTTGGATTTAAAAATGTATTTGATTAACCTTAGAAAATTATTCCTTTGAATAAAGGCATTTTGGGTAAAACAAAAATGTTGCTTTGATTTAAAAATGATTATTGGGTGAACCTTTTGCAAATGGATTTGTTTTAAACACTTTGACCATAAACACTAACATTTGTGTTTAAAAATATATTTGTCAAACACTAGAAACTATTCCTTTGATTAAAATCATTTCCAGCAAAACAAAAATGATTTAAATGGCCCATTTTCACTAACTTGATTTTAAATGGTTTTGCCACTTTTATAAATGACCAGTAGGTGTTTTAAAATGTTTATAGCCTATTATAAACCACCTTTACAAATAAAACAATCTTTTGCATGCTTGCATGCATTGTTTTGTTTTCTTAATTTTATGTGGTGAATTGTTTGAATGCTAGATTTAAATATGTTCTTGCTTGATTGAATTGTAGTGAACTTTGAAGAGTGTGACCATTGCAAGATCAAGGAGTGAACTTATTTTCTCTACTAAAAAGGCAAGTGGTGCTTCATACATTTTGTCCTATTATTTTCACTATGCATTAGTGATATTTTGAGTAGGACTTGCAAGGAAATTTTACTAAGTATGCTATGCCATGGGAAATCCTAGTAGATGATGCCTTAGTAGAATTTTCCTTAAGTTAAGATTCTTGCTACTATTATGCTTAGCCTAGCTGTAGAAAACAAGGGTGGATTATATTCATGCTATGAAATATTTCTAAGTCTATGACTTGTGTTTTGTTTAATAAAACAATTATGTGAATGAATCACATGGGTGGAATGGAAGGAAAGGTTTGTGTTGAGTGGTTACACAAGTCCAGTATATTGGGGAAAACTTGTGTATCACAAGTCCAGTATACTAGGGAAAACTTGTGTATCACACTTGTGGAAAGCCACCCAGGAACAAAGAGATTTGAGATGTCAAATGTTGAGAAGTGTCGGGGACATAACCCCACGTACCCCAGAGTTGGTCTATAAATAAGAGACAAGAATAAACGAAAGTATATTTGATAAGAGAATATCAAATAGAAAAGGAAAAAGACAAGAAAGGAGAACTGGGCCGAGTGAGGGGAATCTCGGCCCAGTCCACACTCTCCATGGCTGAATTAACTAGGAGGACAGGAAAACAACCCCGGTGGGCCGAATTACCCCCAGCCGGCCCACCTGCCGAACCATGTCGCCCACCTCATCGCTCTCGCTGAATCAACTCCACGCCAGCGCTACTCCCGCCAAGCTTCCTGCCGCAGGTTTCCCGCCAGGTCGCTAGACGAACCGACCCCGCCAGCACCCTCGCTCCACGTCGCCCGGGTGGGCCGGATTCGTCCCACCAGGGGAAGCCTCACCAGCACATGCCCCCACAGCTCGTCGCCCGGGTGAGCCGTATTAAGAGAATCCAGGCCCACCGCAGGACTACTTCATCAGGCGGGCTTGCCCGGCCACAGGCCAACACAGGGAGACCCCGGCTGGGCCGAATGAAGCTTTTCCCAGCAGGCCGACTCAATGTGTAATCCGGCTGGGCCATGGTTGACTCGGCTGGGACGAGGTCTGACCTAGTTTGGGCCCTATTACTCCCAGGCCGAGTTAACCGCCTGCCAGGCCGAATTACCAATAACCCCGGGGCACCCGGGCCGAGTAATAAAGGTCCAGACGCCCTTTTATTCATGTCCAGACACATCCTCGACACCTACGAGGACTCACCATCGACCCCAGACAAGACAAACAAGTCTCGTGTCAGTCTTGGGACCCCCATGGCTCAGACTGGCACATGGGTGTATGGAATTTGCCCTTGGCATCAAGAATATGCTAAAGAATATGCCATGGCATCTCCAAAGATGCCAAGGCATATGCTACACAGATGCCAAGCGTGGGGAACAAGACTTGTCCCCTGGGCTCCCCTTTATAAGGAGCACCAGGGGGATCGTTCTCAGAGAGGCCTCGAAGGGCTCTTCCCCTCTCTACTTAATAGAAGCCCTTCTTCTTCTTCCTCCTCCAATCTCACAGAGAGATCTAGATAGAGGTATAGGAGATACAGCTCAAGGAGCATGATTATAGCCACAAGTATGGCAAGATAATAAAAGATTAGATGTATAGAATGAGGTGTTATCTCCAGTTAAGAGTCTCAATCCTAGATGCATTGTATTTCTCTTTGTTCATACGAGTGCGGTCTTCACTGCATCATCCCTCCCTGGATTCCTCCACGTCCATCGGCCCCAACTTTAGCCTACCCATGGCATATGCCGTGATACCACCACGACAAGAAGCTTCTAGGGCAACCACATGGTATATGGGCTCTGCCAGGATCATATAGGTTGCAATAACTTAGCCATATGGACAGAAGGTGGTAGGGGGTGATATGTTTGGAACGCGTCCATTTGGTCTAACGGAAGGCTTATGAAAGATCTTGTCTCTATGCATGTCGAGTCTTGTGGGGAAAGTGCACCACCTCTCGAGAGAGTAAAATCTAAGTACTTAGCCATTTCCCTGGCAATGGACAATTTGAGCATCAAGACATGGAAGCTATCAAGGATCTCCTCATCGCAATTTCTAAGTTAAAAACTTGTGGTTGAACAAGAGCTAAAGGATCACCAATTTTATTGGTAGATGACTTGGGTGATTTTGTCAAACAAAAACTTAGTGTTTCAACTAATAAGGAAAACCTTATTTTGAGCAAAGCAAGCCTAAGCTCCACTTAGCCAAATTGCATATGGAAGATAGATACCACTATTCTACCATAGTATCACTTGCCAATAACATTCAAATGTATTGACCCTTGTGGCTGTAACTTATTATGTTGCAGGTTTGCTTGATGTTAGTGAAGTGTGTTGAATAGGATTACAAGTCTACAACCAACATGATTGCCTGTGGCACTTTGAAGATGAAGGACTCCATGCTATATATATATATATTTCTGCTGCATTGTAATGTGATAACCAAATGAGCTATGTAAGATGTAATGAATTATTTTATTCCTGGTTATAAAGTTGTATTATGACCTTTGTTTGTTGATATTACATCTTAAACTGTGGATGCTAGCTATTGATCCAGGGACTAGCATTGTAAACATAGGGATCAGGTTGGGACCTCTACACCCGGAGAGGGGATACCGTCGCCATCAACACCATCATTAAGCTAGCCTTCATCGGGATCATCATCATCATCCACACCATCATCTCCACCAGCACCATCATCACCACTCTATCTCGCTGTAACAATTGTGTTGGATATTGCTTTAGTTCTTAGGGGAAACTTTCCCGGTGTTAATTACTATTGTAGTTGATGCTTGTGAGTGGAACCATTGGATTATTGTTTATGTTCAGATTGTTATCCATTACCATATCATCTTTGATCTTGATCCATATGATGTCTTTTGAGTAGTTCGTTGTGTTCTTGAGGACATGGGAGAAGTCATGTTGTTAGTAGTGAATCTGTGATGAGTTATTATTCAATGGTTTAGTATTTAAGTTGTGGTGCTATTCTTCTAGTGGTGTCATGTGAACGTCGACTACATGAAACTTCACCATTTATGGTCCTAGGGGGATGCATTGTGTATCTGGCTACTAATTGTGGGGTTGCTGGAGTGACAAAAACCTAAACCCCCGTTAGGACACCTTTGCACAAGGGAATGTAGGATCTCAGAGTTTAAGGCTATGGTTAGACTTATATCTTAATTACTTTTCTATAGTTACGGATGTTTGCAGGGGGTTTAATCAAAAGTATGTATTAGTCCTAGGAAGGGCGGTATGTTAGCACAGGTTCACCCACACAACACTTACGAACACCAAAGAAGAGTACTCAGTTATTTGAAGCGAAAGCACTTGATAGAATTCCCATGTGTCCTCGAGAACGTTTGGTCCTTATAAGCATTTTCACCGGCTTATCCTTTGCTAAGAAAGGATTGGGCCACTTGCTCCGTTTGTTCATTACCTTTATTACTTGCTCTTTGTTTTGTTGCCTTGTTAGAAAACCAATAAAAACTTGTTTGCTAAGTATTCACAGGGATTTCCTGCTCCATACCACTGTTCAACACCTTCTTCTCCTTGTTGGGATCGACACTCCTATTTATTGAAAGTACTATGATACACCCCATATACTTGTGGGTCATTAATAATTCATCCACAACAGCTTTCTATACCGCCATGTGCTTGTTTGCATTACAAATATCAGATACCTGCATGGAAACTAAATCCGAATCTTCGTAGCACATGAGTCGAGTTACGCCAATGTTTTTGACCATGCGTATTCCAAGCAATAGTGCTTCATACTCTGCAATATTATTGGTTGCCGTGAAATGTATTTGTAGTACATAGAACAACTTATCTCCTTGGGGTGACTTAAGCACCACGCCAGCCCCGATCCTCCTCATGCTTTTGATTCGTCGAAATGAAGGGTCCAAAATTCTGAATCTAGAGGACTTGTGTTCTCTACTATCTTTGTCCAATCAGTGACAAAGTCTGCAAGAATTTGGGATTTTATTGTTGTACGTGGCTTGTACTCGATGTCAAAAGCTATAAGCTCTATTCCCCACTTGGCGATGCGTCCTGTGGCATGGCGATTATTTATTATATCTCGCAGGGGAGCAGAACTCACCACTGTGATATTGTGCTCTTGAAAATAATGACGTAGCTTTATGGCAGCAAAGAACACACCATAGGCTAGTTTTTGGTAATGTGGATACCTCTGCTTCGACTCTGTCAGGACCTCACTTAGATAATAAGTTGCACGCTGCAACTTATGTTCATGATCTTCCTCCTCGCTCTCCACTGATGTTACCACACTTACGACCTTATTTGTCGCTGCAATGTAAAGTAACATAGGCTCTTGTGGCTCTGGTGCTGCGAGGATTGGTGGGTTTGAAAGAAAATCTTTCAAACTTTTTAAGGCGACGTCGGCTTCCTTGGTCGAGACAAATTTGTCGGTTTTCTTCAAGAGCTTGTATAAAGGTGCGGCTCTTTCTTCGAGCCAGCTAACGAATCGACTTACTGCTACGATGCAACCAGTGAGTCATTGAACGTCCTTCAGGCGAGTTGGCCTGGTAATATTTAGTATAGCCTTAATTTTGTCCTGGTTCACCTCTATTCCTATTTTAGACACGATGAGACTAAGTAATTTCCCATCTGGTATTCCGAAGAAGCACTTTTTCCGATTTAGCATCATATTGAATTTTCTTAGGCTAACAAATGTTTTCTCTAAGTCAGAAATTAATGTTTCCTTCTTTTTGGACATAACTGCTATATCATCTACGTATACATGGACATTGCGTCTGATTTGGTTGTTGAGATAGTGTTGCATAGTACGCTGATAAGGTTCTCCTGCATTCATTAAGACAAAAGGCATAGTTTTGTACCAGAAGGTTTCGAACGAAGTGAAAAAAGACGTCTTCATTTGATCCGTTTTTATAGGTATTTGGTGATATCCAGAATATGCGTCGAGAAAACAGAGTAGTTCTGATCCTGCCGTTGAGTCGATAACTTCGTTGATTCTTGGCAAAGGAAATGGATCTTTTGGACAAGCTTTGTTCAAAGCGGTATAATCAACACACATCCTTAATTCAATAGTGTCCTTTTTAGGGACGAGTACAGGATTTGCCACCCAATCTGTATGGATGACCTCTGTTATGAATCCGCTAAATCTAGTTGGGCTAATTCCTTGGATATATATTTGCGCTTTTCATCACCAAAGTGTCGTAGGGACTATTTGATGGGTTTAGCGTCAGGGTACACATTAAGAGAGTGCTTGAAAAGTTCTCTAGATACTCTGGTCATGTCAGAAGGCTGCCATGCCAAGATATCACTGTTTTCTCTAAGGAACTCGACGAGCGCGCTTTCCTATGCAAGGTCTAAGCCTACCCCTACGTTTGTCGTCTTAGAGGGATCATCTTTCTTCAGTGACATCTTCTTCGTCTCTTTCGTCTTAGAGGGATCATCTTTCTTGGCTTCAGCACCTCGTTCTTCGTTGCAGGCATCTCGGATGGGTCGGTGTTTTTCTTGATCTCCTGGTACTCCTGGGGGTGTAGCACGGCTTCGGCAAAGGCGGCAGATTCGTCTTTGCAGTATTTTTCTTTCTTCGGGTTCCCCGGATGGTGATGACGCCCTTTGGACCCGAAAGTTTTATCATATTGTATATGTAGCAGGGCGGGCCATGAAAGCCCAGTAAGCCGGACGCCCGAAGATGGCGTGGTAGGCACTTTTGAAGGGTACCACCTCAAAAGAGAGTGGATCGGTCCAGTAATTTTCCAGGGTTCCGAATGTTACGTCCAGTGTGATCACATCCAGAGAATTCGCTTGCCTTCCTAGTACAATGCCATGAAAAGTCATGTTGTTCTGATTTAACTGGCTTTCATGGATCTTCATGCGGCGGTGTTTCGATATAGAGGATGTTGATGCTACTACCACCGTCCATGATAGTTTTAGAGAACTCATATCCATCAATAAGAGGATTGGCGATCAGAGGGTATTTTTCCCGACGATGTGTTTTCCTCGTGTGATCTTTGCGGTCAAAGGTGATGGTTACATCCGACCAGTCCAAGAACTAGGGGACAGCCGGAACCGTAGCATTGAGCTCACGGAGAACCTATTTTCTAACCTTAGCCGGCTGAGTTCCAAGGAAGCATACGTAAGTGTATTTATTCATAGGGTAATCCTTCTTTCCATCCGACTTGGGTTGTGCGTTATCCGCTTCTTCCATGTCAGAATCTTCCTTGCCTTTCTCGAAATTTTCTTTCCTTTTCGTCACTTGTCTCTGTAGCTAGCGGATTCGTCTTTTTATGTCGTCATTGAAACGACACTCGGCATTAGTGTGGGTAGAACCTCCATTCCCATCCAGGTGATGAACACAGGGGTTGTTGGCAATGTCATCCTAGGAATAGGTTCTTCCGGGATGTTGATCTCCTCTACCCTGGACTCCGGAAGTTCTGCGGCCTCGTCCCCGGCCGCCTCCGCGCCCTCCTCGTCCTCCAGATCCGAATGTTGCGTTAACGTTTGCATTATCCAGAGCCTGTTTTTATTATGAGGTATTCTTGCACTTCTGAGTTTGTTGTTTTGACTGTTTGGTCGCATTAGGATTGGCCATAATATTCAGCAGCCCTTATGAATCATCATCGACGTCTGCGTATTTACTCGCCGTTTCTATCATATCCCCTAGATCGGTTACATGGTCGCGCTTGAGCCCATGCCTTAGCAATCCTACTGGGAGCCCTGCGATGAATGCTTCAATCGCGGTTTGCTCGTTTACTCCTTCACATGAGTCCTTCATGTCAATCCATCGTCCAAGGTAATCCCGACAGCTTTCTCCGGGTCTTTGAGTGCAACGCTGCCAGTCTTCGACTGTGCGGGGCGTCCTGTATGTTCCCTCGAAGTTTGAAAAGAACGCACTTTGCATATCATACCAGTTATGAATTGAATTCTCTAGTAGCTTGTTGAGCCAAGATCGAGCCATCTTCCACAACATGAGTGGGAAATATCGGACTGTGACCAGGCTGTTTTCTCCTTTGGCGATGCAGCAAGCCTAAAAAATCCTGGAGCCAATTATCTGGCCGAGCTGCACCGTCGTAGGGATGAATATGTTTGGCGATGCCGAAATCAACCAGAAATTTGGTCCGATGAATATGTGGTCCAAAGCATTTGGGTCCCACATACACGTCCTCCTTCTCGTACCGCTGCACTTCTATGTTTGACTCGATTCGGTGACGAGCGTCGTTGGGCGAGAGTGATCGACGCCTTGGTTGCTCGCCACGTCTGCATGGTGGTGGAGTCGGATTCCAATTCCTTCCTCCACCATTGCCTCATCCACCTCTGCGGCTTCCATGACTACGATTTTATCCTTCATGGTCGCTGCTAGGTGGGTATGGTGGCCCTGGTGGGTTGTTTTCGGCTGAGCAGCGAGGTGCTGGAGCTTCGTTATGTTGGCTCCGATTCTGATGAGCGCCATCCCGACTTCCCTCGGGGTGGTGATCATTGTTCCTTTGTCTGATGTTGTCATCAGCCGGACGGTTGGTTTGTCTAGGAGGCGGCATCCTCCGCACCTCTTCTTGTTGGCATCACACTTTCGGGTCTTCCCTGAGTCGGTTTTGCCGACGATAGGGTTGATGAGGGACCATACCCCTTGGGGCATCTTGGGATGCAGCCGGGATAACTTTCGACCAATCTCGTGCGGCCCGACGATGATAATCGTTGGATCCAGTTCTTGAGTTTTCTTTCGCTCGAGGGCATTGATCCGTATCCCTTCGAGGTCTTGCATCATGGCCTACATCATTGTGGCAAAATGCGGGTTTAGATGCGAGCTTAGCACTGAATGACGCGGCCATTTTCTGCTGTTGCAGTCCTTTGTTGAGCAACGCAACGCATTGCTGGACCTGTCCTGGAGACGGGTTATTGGCGAGGATGGCGCGAGAAGCTGCAGCGTTCTCCACTGGTGTGCTACAAACTCAGATCTTCTCTCCATTTTTTCCGTCGAATAAATCTTTGTGGACTTCTGGGTTCCTATTAGCAAGAACCGGTCCACCCCTTGTTTTGTTTGGTAGTCGCTTATATTCTGACTGGTACTAGGCAAGATTACTGTCTATCTGTTGCCTAATCTTGATGATGCGCGCGGCCTCTTGGATCAAGAACAACCGATGCTTTTCGAGGTCCCCAACTCTCTTCTCCAATTGATCTGGAGTAAGATCCGAACCATCTGGGATTGGTATTGTGAGTGCATCTCCGTAGATTTCTCGCGCACCCTTGGTGACGATGTGTCCATCAACCGGAGGATCATTCGAGGTGGGTTTTGCCGGATCTCCTTCCTAGTTCTCCATCTCGATTTCTTCATCGACTTCCTCGTCGTGAGCTTGTTGGAATTATGCCCTAGAGGCAATAATGAAGATGTTATTATTATAATTCTTGTTCATGATAAAGTTTATATTCCATGCTAGAATTGTATTAAGCGGAAACTTTGATACTTGTGTGGTTTATGAACAACACCATGTCCCTAGTATGCCTCTATGGACTAGCTCATTGATTAATGATGGTTAAGGTTTCCTAACCATAGACATGAGTTGTCAATTAATAATGAGATCATGTCATTGGGAGAATGATATGATGGACAGACCCAAATCAAGCAGAGCAATTAGATCGTGTCATCATGTTCATCTTTGCGAATCTTTTTCTTATGTCAAATATTGTATTCCTTAGACCATGAGATAATGCAACTCCCTGGTATCGAAAGAAAGCTTTGAGGTCATCAAACGTCATCCTATGAGAGGGTGATCATAAAGGTGTCTCTCAGGTGATCGGAAAGTACTTGTTGGGTTGTATGTATCGAGATGGGATTTGTCCCTCCCAAGTCGGAGAGATATACTTCGTGCCCACTCGGTAATCGATATCAACACCGCTTGCAAGCAAGTGGTTAAGGAGTTAATCACAAAGTGATATCGGATTACGGAACGAGTAAAGTACTTGCTGTGAACGAGATTGAACTAGGAATGCCGATGCCAACGATCGAATCTCGGGCAAGTAAAATATCGTGTGATGAAGGGAATATATATATGGGATTAATTGAATCCTGGCATTGTGGTTCATCCGATATGATCATCGATGAATATGTGGGAGTCAATATGGGTTTCCAGACCCCGCTGTTGATTATTGATAGAAGATCATGTCTGCATGTTCTCGAACCCGTAGGGTCACACACTTAACGTGTCTCGACGCTAGGATATAATGGATAATTGGTTTATGAGTTTTTGTTAGGAGTCTCAGATGAGATCCAGGATATCAAGAGAGGTTCCGGAATGGTCCGGATAATAAGATTCATATAAGGCAAAGCAGTTTTTGGATTTCAGAATTGTTTTGGAATGTTCGGTATTGTACCGGAAGGTTCTAGAAGCTTCCGGAGTGGGACCAACGTGGCCCCACTTGTCAGGAGGGGGCGTGGTCCTACGAGGGAGTGCCCTGGCCACATTGGGCCAGGGGCATAAGGCCCCATAGGCCCAGCCGGCCAAACCCTAGGGGAAACCCTAGGGAAACCTTCTAGAAGGAAGGGGAAAACTTGCCCCCCACTCCAACCCTTGGGGCAGCCGCCCTAGGGCTTGGAGGAGGGGCCAAGGGGGCTGGCCAGCTCCCTATATATAGAGGGCAGGGGCGCAGCCCTCCCCCACACCTCCTCCAACCCTAGCCGCCTACCTGCTGCCCTCCTCTCTCTCTCTCTCTCTCCCGACTGCGCGTAGGCGAAGCCCTGCCGCAGAAACTCTCCACCTTTGCACCACGCCGTCGTGTTGTAGATCCAATCTATCTATCCACGCCACTTTCTGTACCAAGGAAGCAGGAGACGTCGAGGTGTCGTACGTGTGCATCTCTCGGAGGCGTCGCCACTTGCGGCGTTGGATCGGATCGGATCGCGAGGAGGAGAAGGCTAGTACGACTACATCAACCACGTGCCGTTGAACGTTCCGCTGTGCGATTTCTTCAAGGGTATGAAGATCTCATCTATCCCTCTCGTTGTTTGCATATCCTAGATTAGATCTTGGCTTTTCCCGTTCGCATCCGTAGAAATTTTTTATTTACTATGCTGCGAAACCCTTCAGTGGTATCAGAGCTAGATCTATGCGTAGATGTGTTTCACGAGTAGAACGCAACATGCTTGTTGCGGGTGTTGATGTTTTCTGTTGCAAGCCTCTTGTTTGTGTACTTCTTATGACGCGGGATAGTGAGATCGAAGTGGTCCAAGCTAACTTTACGCGACCTTGTTCGCGAGACCGGCTCCACACTTGACGTGTGGCTTGTTCCACACATGCGGCTGGTGGATGCCAGTTTCTCTCACTATAGTTGTCATGGGATTTACACCGGATGTTGGCAACCATAATATCACCGTTGTGGCTTTCCATAGGTAAGAATCGTTCTTAGCTTGTTACTCCCATAGCCACGTAAAACATGCAACAACAAAGTAGAGGCGTCTAACTTGTTTTTGCAGGGAGTGTTTCTGTGATATGGTATGGCCCAAGATGTGATGTGTATGTTGTATGCAATGATCATGTTTTGTAATGTTTCACGACTTGCATGTCGATGAGTACACAACCGGCAGGAGCCATATGGTTGTCTTTATAATTGTGTATGACATGTGTGTCAACTTCTTCTACGCCATGTAATAGTTTTACTTTATCGCTAAGTTGTTAGCAATAGTTGTAGTTGTTATTCGTGGTGGAGGCAATCATGGTGGAGTGATGGGGATCATGCTGGCACGCACAAGATGGAGATCATTGCGCGGATATTGGCTATACCATGTCACATAAAATTATATGCATGTGATGTTTATCCTTTTATGTATCTTATTATGCTTAGATCGCGACGGTAGCATTATAAGATGATTCCTCACTTAAAGATCAAGATAAAACTGTGTTCTACCCATGTATGCACCGTTGCGAAAGTTCGTCGTGTTCAAGCATCACGTGATGATCGGGTGCTATAAACTCTACGTTCACATACAATGGGTGCAAGCCAGTTTTGCACACGCAGAAATACTTGGGTTTGACTTGACGAGCCTAGCATGTACAGACATGGCCTCGGAACACACGAACCGAAAGGTTAAGCATGAGTCATATGAATGATATGATCGACACTTTGTTGTCCACCATTGAAACCACATCTCTTCTCATGAAGATCGGATTAGGTGTGGTGAATTTGGATCATGTTCACTAAACAACTTGAGGGATGTTGAATTTAGTGGGAGATCATCTAGTAATTTGATTAAGTTGAACTTGTTATCATGAACATAGTCTAAATTGTACTTGCAAATTTTGTAGATCAAATGGCTAAGTCCAACTTCAACTTCAACGTTTTTGCTGAGAAAGAAAAGCTTAAGAACAATGGGTCTAACTTCACCAACTGGTTCCGCAATCTGAGAATCATTCTCTCTGGCGGACAAAAGGAATATGTCCTTGAGAAAGCGCTAGGTGACGCCCCTGCTGTAGATGCGCCGGCTGATGAGAAAGTTGTTTATCAGTCGCGCAAGGATGATTATGGTGTGATTAAGAGCACCATGTTGTTTGCTATGGAATCGGACCTTCAAAATCGTTTTGAGGAGTTCCTCGGGCCCTTTGAGATTCTTGAGGAACTGAAAACTATGTTTCAGACTCAGGACCGTTCTGAGAGATATGAGATCTCTGAGAAATTATATAACTGTAAGATGGAGGAAGGGAGTTCCGTTAGTGAGCACGCCATTAAGATGTCGGGCTGCACTCAACGCCTTGAGCAACTGGACTGCAAGATTCCAGAGGAGCTCAAGATTGACAGAGTTCTGCAATCACTCCCTCCTAGCTACAAAGGTTTTGTAGTTACTCATAATCAGATTGGTTCCACTGATATGATCACTGAGCTCTTCGCTAAGCTGAAAGCTGCGGAGGTGGACATCAAGAAAGATAATCATGTGTTGATGGTCAACAAGCCCCCCGGCTTTAAGAAAGGTATGGGTGCAAAGAAGCCCTTCAAGAAGGGCAGCGGCAAGCGCGTTGCCCCTGTAGAGAAGAAGCTCAAGTCTGTACCTAAGCCGGACATTGAGTGCTTCTATTGCAAGGACAAGGGTCACTGGAAGCGCAACTGTCCGAAGTACTTAGCGGACAAGAAGGCTGGCACCATCAAAGGTATATTTGATATACATGTTATTGATGTTTTCCTTACTAGCCCTCGTTGTAGTGCCTGGGTATTTGATACTGGTTCAGTTGCTAATATTTGTAACTCGAAACAGGAGCAACGGAATAGACGGCGGCTAGCAAGGGATGAGGTGACGATGCGCATTGGCAACGGATAAGAGTTGATGTGATGGTCGTCGGCACGCTCTCCTTAGTTTTACCTTCGGGATTAGTTTTAAACCTTAATAAGTGTTATTATGTGCCTGCGTTGAGCATGAACATTATATCTGGATCATGTTTATTGCAAGACGGTTATTCATTTAAATCGGAGAATAATGGTTGTTCTATTTATATGAGTAACATCTTTTATGGTCATGCACCTGCTATGAATGGTTTATTTCTTCTGAATCTCGAAAGCAATGAAACACACATCCATAACATTGAGGCTAAGAGATGCAAAGTAGACAGTGATAATTCAACTTATTTGTGGCACTGCCGTCTAGGTCATATTGGTGTAAAACGCATGAAGAAACTCCATTCTGATGGACTTTTGGAGTCTCTTGATTTTGAATCATTTGACACGTGCGAACCATGCCTCATGGGCAAGATGATCAAAACCCCGTTCTTCGGAATAATGGAGCGAGCAACGGACTTGTTGGAAATCATACATACTGATGTATGCAGACCAATGAGTGTTTCGACGCGCGGTGGATATCGCTATTTTCTCACTTTTACTGATGACTTAAGTAGATATGGGTATATCTATTTAATGAAACATAAATCTGAAATGTTTGAAAAGTTCAAAGAATTTCAGAACGAAGTGGAAAACCATCGTAACAGGAAAATTAAATTTCTACGATCCGATCGTGGAGGTGAATATTTGAGTTAAGATTTTCTCACGCATATTAAAGAAAGCGGAATCGTTTCGCAACTCACGCCGCCCGGAACAACACAGCGCAATGGTGTGTCTGAACGCCGGAATCGAACTCTATTAGATATGGTGTGATCGATGATGTCTCTTACATATTTGCCATTATCATTTTGGGGTTATGCATTAGAAACCGCTGCATTCACTTTAAATAGGGCACCATCTAAATCCGTTGAGAAGACACCGTATGAACTGTGGTTTGGTGCTAAACCTAAGTTTTCGTTTCTTAAAGTTTGGGGATGTGAAGTTTACGTCAAGAAGTTGATGCCGGACAAGCTCGAACCCAAAGCGGAGAAATGCGTCTTCATAGGATACCCTAAGGAAATGATTGGGTATACCTTCTACCACAGATCCGAAGGCAAAGTGTTTGTCGCAAAGAACGGATCCTTTCTTCAGAAGGAGTTTCTCTCAAAAGAAGTGAGTGGGAGGAAAGTAGAGCTAGACGAGGTTATTGAACCTTCTCTTGAGTTGGAGAGTAGCGCAGCACCTGAAATTGTTCCAGTGCCGTCTGCACCAACAATAGAGGAAGCTAATGACGAGGATCATGAAGCTTCGGACGATGCTACTACTGAACGTCGCGGGTCGACAAGGTCACGTGCCCCTCCTAAGTGGTACGGTAACCCTGTCTTAACTGTCTTGTTAGTAGACAATAGTGAACCTGCGAACTATGAGGAAGCAATGATGAGCCCAGACTCTGAGAAATGGCTAGAGGCCATGAAATCCGAATTGGGATCCATGAGAGAAAACCAAGTATGGACTTTGGTGGACCCTCCTAGTGACCGAAAGGCCGTTGAGTGCAAATGGATTTTCAAGAAGAAAACGGACGCGGATGGTAATGTTACTGTCTATAAAGCACGGCTTGTCGCGAAAGGTTTTCGACAAGTTCAAGGTGTTGACTACGATGAGACTTTCTCTCCCGTAGTGATGTTTAAGTCCATTCGGATTTTATTAGCAATTGCTGCGTTTCATGATTATGAAATATGGCAGATGGATGTCAAGACTGTGTTCCTCAATGGCAACATTGATGAAGAGTTGTATATGATGCAACCCGAAGGTTTTGTCGATCCTAAGGATGCTGATAAGGTGTGCAAACTTCAGCGTTCCATTTATGGACTGAAGCAAGCATCTCGGAGTTGGAACCTTCGTTTTGATCAAGTGATCAAGAGCTTTGGATTTGTTCCAAATTGCTACGAAGCTTGTATCTACAAGAAAGTGAGTGGGATCTCAGTGACATTTTTAGTACTATATGTGGATGACATATTGATTATTGGAAATGACATTGATATGCTTAACGATGTGAAGAGTTATTTGAACAAATGTTTTTTAATGAAAGACCTAGGGGAAGCTGCTTATATATTGGGCATCAAAATCTATAGAGATAGACAAAGACGCCTGATAGCTTTAAGCCAAACTACATACCTAGACAAAGTTCT
The DNA here is from genome assembly GCA_916181665.1 of Avena sativa. Taxonomy (NCBI): domain Eukaryota; kingdom Viridiplantae; phylum Streptophyta; class Magnoliopsida; order Poales; family Poaceae; genus Avena; species Avena sativa. The sequence continues at coordinate 281,669,363 of OV702293.1, forward strand.
GAAAAGGTTCAGAATGGATAAGGCAAAGAAAGGTTCAGTGCCTATGTTGTCAGGTAAGATATTGAGCAGGGCTCAGTGTCCAGCTACGGTAAACAATAGAGAAGCTATGAGCAAAGTGCCTTATGCCTCGGCCATAGGATCTATCATGTATGCCATGATATGTACTAGACCGGATGTGTCCAATGCTCTTAGTTTGACGAGCACATACCAAAGTGATCCAGGAGTGGAACACTGGATAGCCGTGAAGAACATCCTAAAGTATTTAAATAGGACTAAAGAAATGTTCTTAGTCTATGGAGGTGATGAACAGCTCGTCGTAAAAGGTTACGTCGATGCTAGTTTCGACACCGACAAGGATGATTCTAAATCTCAGACAGGATACGTTTATATTTTGAATGGAGGAGCTGTGAGCTGGAGAAGCTGCAAGCAAAGCATGATCGCGGGATCTACAGTAGAAGCGGAATACATGGCTGCTGCAGAAGCGTCAAGTGAAGGAGTTTGGATCAAGAACTTCATCACTGAGCTTGGTGTGGTTCCAAGTGCCTTGGACCCACTGGAGATATTGTGTGACACCACTGACGCCATAGAACTGGCTAAGGAACCAAGATATCATCCAAAGACCAAGCATATCAACCGCAAGTTTCATATAATTCGAGATTATATAACAGATGGAGATCTGAAGATTAGCAAAGTACATACAGGTCTGAATGTCGCAGATCCGTTGACTAAACTTCTTCCACGAGCAAAACATGATCAACACCTTAGTGCCATGGGTGTTAGATTGTTGCCAGATGTAAACTAGATTATTGACTCTAGTGCAAGTGGGAGATTGTTCGAATTATGCCCTAGAAGCAATAATAAAGATGTTATTATTATAATTCTTGTTCATGATAAAGTTTATATTCCATGCTAGAATTGTATTAAGCGGAAACTTTGATACTTGTGTGGTTTATGAACAACACCGTGTCCCTAGTATGCCTCTATGGACTAGCTCATTGATTAATGATGGTTAAGGTTTCCTAACCATAGACATGAGTTGTCAATTAATAATGAGATCATGTCATTGGGAGAATGATATGATGGACAGACCCAAATCAAGCAGAGCAATTAGATCGTGTCATCGTGTTCATCTTTGCGAATCTTTTTCTTATGTCAAATATTGTATTCCTTAGACCATGAGATAATGCAACTCCCTGGTATCGAAAGAAAGCTTTGAGGTCATCAAACGTCATCCTATGAGAGGGTGATCATAAAGGTGTCTCTCAGGTGATCGGAAAGTACTTGTTGGGTTGTATGTATCGAGATGGGATTTGTCCCTCCCAAGTCGGAGAGATATACTTCGTGCCCACTCGGTAATCGATATCAACACCGCTTGCAAGCAAGTGGTTAAGGAGTTAATCACAAAGTGATATCGGATTACGGAACGAGTAAAGTACTTGCTGTGAACGAGATTGAACTAGGAATGCCGATGCCAACGATCGAATCTCGGGCAAGTAAAATATCGTGTGATGAAGGGAATATATATATGGGATTAATTGAATCCTGGCATTGTGGTTCATCCGATATGATCATCGATGAATATGTGGGAGTCAATATGGGTTTCCAGACCCCGCTGTTGATTATTGATAGAAGATCATGTCTGCATGTTCTCGAACCCGTAGGGTCACACACTTAACGTGTCTCGACGCTAGGATATAATGGATAATTGGTTTATGAGTTTTTGTTAGGAGTCTCAGATGAGATCCAGGATATCAAGAGAGGTTCCGGAATGGTCCAGATAATAAGATCCATATAAGGCAAAGCAGTTTTTGGATTTCGGAATTGTTTCGGAATGTTCGGTATTGTACCGGAAGGTTCTAGAAGCTTCCGGAGTGGGACCAACGTGGCCCCACTTGTCGGGAGGGGGCGTGGGCCGACGAGGGAGTGCCCTGGATGCATTGGGCCAGGGGCACAAGGCCCCATAGGCCAAGCCGGCCAAACCCTAGGGGAAACCCTAGGGAAACCTTCTAGAAGGAAGGGGAAAACTTGCCCCCAACTCCAACCCTTGGGGTCGCCGCCCTAGGGCTTGGAGGAGGGGCCAAGGGGGCCGTCCAGCCCCCTATATATAGAGGGCAGGGGCGCAACCCTCCCCCACACCTCCTCCAACCCTAGCCGTCTACCTGCTGCCCTCCTCTCTCTCTCTCTCTCCCGACTGCGCGTAGGCGAAACCCTGTCGCAGAAACTCTCCACCTTTGCACCACGCCCTCGTGTTGTAGATCCAATCTATCTCTCCACCCCACTTGCTGGACCAAGGAAGGAGGAGACGTCGAGGTGCCGTACGTGTTCATCTCTCGGAGGCGTCGCCACTTGCGGCGTTGGATCGGATCGGATCGCGAGGAGGAGAAGACTAGTACGACTACATCAACCACGTTCCGTTGAACGTTCCGCTGTGCGATTTCTTCAAGGGTATGAAGATCTCATCTATCCCTCTCGTTGTTTGCATCTCCTAGATTAGATCTTGGCTTTTCCCGTTCGCATCCATAGAAAATTTTGATTTACTATACTGCGAAACCCTTCAGAGCTTCCTTTACCGGATCAGCCGGTGTCGGGTTTTTGTTCTTATTATTCTTTGACCGCCCAGTAGCCTTTACGTGTGTACCGGTAGGAAAGACGACTTTTGGTTCGATACCAGGGGATAAACTTTCGTCGGTACTTTCCGTAATGTTTAGCATCCGGATCTCGGAGGAATCTCCGGTGTCCATGTCATCTTGCAAGGTGTAATCTTCGTCCATGCTATCTTATGGTCTTGGAGGTGTCTCCGGATCACCTTGCGGTTAGGGGTGGAATCGAGCCGAGCCGAGCCGGCTCGTGGCTCGGCTCGGACAGGCTCGCTAATTTTCGAGCCAAGCTTGGCTCGGCTTGACACTAAATATTTTCTAAAAACTGGGCTCGTGGCTCGGCTCAGCCGGCTCGTGGCTCGACGAGCTGAGAGTCTCACTCTCATCCACTTGCCCTACACGAGGAAGTGACAGACGCGCTCCATGCCTCAGCACCAGACCCGCACGCGATTCCCCAATCCCTACATCCATATCGCTCTCGTGCCACCATGGACGACCGGCGGCGGCACCAACGCAGGCCGCACCGAACTCCGCAGTTCCTTCTCCATGGTTGCCCTCCCCACCCCCTATTCCTCTTTGATTCTTTCCCCACAGTCTCAGCATGGAGCCATTCATCACGCTTAGCCGCAGCCCTCCGCTGGTCCGCCTGTCGGCCCTCCGGTGCCCAACATCCAGGAGCAGGGAAACTCGCCTGCTTCCCTTCGGCCTAGAGAGCCAGATTAGATTAAAATCAATCGGTGCAGGCAAAGGCAAAGATTTTGCCTATTTATCGTTGACGTAGGCCCCTGTTCGATTTATTTTTTCAGTTGCTTGATGTTTATTCAGTCAGACTTAGATCTGCTAGACATCTACCTTGTGTTGTAAACTATGACCTTGCTTGTTATTTCTTCTATAATCAAACGAATGCAGCGCTGAATGCTATTCGTAAAAAAAGACTACCACCACCGATCTCTTTTACTGCATTTTTAGATTCTCTGTGTTTTACTATATGCATAGATGTAGATAGAACCGAATAGAAACCTGTGATAGTCGCTGTGCTAGACTACTAAGTACATTTCAGAACGATTTAAATAATATTTAATGGGTTTCGCTTCAGTAACAGCACATGGAAATTCATTATTAAGCTTAGTAGTGCTACATGAGTTTGTCTTCTGCAACAGCATAGATGGAAATTAAATATGCTTATCAAGTTATCAGTGCTAGATGCAAAGTATAATACTGATCAACGTTATGAATATGAGTTTAGATGCAAAATGTAGGACCAACATCGACCAACGCGTTCAGATGCAAGGAGTCTGATGAAATGCACTGATATGTGTGTATATTCATGCGCATTTATGCATATCTTGTGTAATACATGGTTGTCAGTTGTTGATTAAAATTATAAATTGTTACAACTTTAGCAAAGGTCATTGCAATTTTTCCAATTACATCGAGCCTTCGAATCGGCTTGCGAGCTTCATCGAGCAGGCTTGTCGAGCCTCGAGCCTGAGTTACAAGGTTTAGGCTTGGCTTGTCCAACCTCCGAGCCGAGTCAAGCCCGAGCCGAGCCTTGACGAGCCCGAGCCGAGCCTCGAGCTACATGTCCACCCCTACTTGCGGTATATTAGAGTCGTATTTCTGTTCATACTGCTCCATCTCCTTCTCGAAGTCTTGAAGCTCCTGCGATGTCAGTGACTCCTGAGGGTAATCAGGAGAGTTGGCGTTTTCTTCGATCGCATCGAGGACCGAATCGTTTCCGACTCCAGCATCGACGGAGTCGGATCTAGAGCTCACGTGGTACACAAAGCAATGCTTCTTTTTCATGGTCTCGTGGTACCGGAGCATCTTGACTCCCGCCTCTACCTTGCAGTTAGCGCGGGGGTGTCTCGTCATCTATTTACTCCTGTGCCTCAAGAGCGATTTTCCTGTTTCAGCATCGACAAAGTCTGATGCAAAGCGAATATACTGCTCATCCGTGTACCCGATCTCAACGGGGTCAGATCCGGATTTTCCTTCCACCACTTCTTCCACTACAAGAGTGGGCTGGGTGGGTTTAGGTTTTTCCCGGATCTTAAACTCTTCTGCCTCTGCGGACAGAGCAGATCTAGACTTTTCTTCCGCCATGGTCATCACCTCTAGGCTGGGTTGGGTGGGATCAGCAAAGTCGAGATAGATGTTGATCTCGCTGATGGATATGATTGTGTAGGTTGTCATGGGAACCTTATCCGGAATCCATATCTCGTCGAGAATAACGATAGGGACATCACTGGCGTAAAACACACGACCCATGGTGATTGTTTCACCGATTCCTACACACATAGATTCCGCCCGGAACAAAGGCCCGAAGGTCACGGGCCCCACAGTGGGCGCCAACTGTCGTCAGATTGATGACAAGTATGCCATAGGGGTCCTAGCGACATTGAGAAGATGGGGTGTGAGCCATATGGTGTTCTGGGAGCGGTGAGCACAAGTTTACCCAGGTTCAGATCCGACTGTGGTGATAGTATCCTACTCCTGCTAGCAACCCAGTAATATATCGGCGAGAGCCAGATGTTACGGTGGATGACAGGAGAGGTTTGCCTGTGCGAGTTGGTTGTGATTGATCTATGATCTGATGCCCTAAAGGCTCCCTCAGGTCCGGTTTATATAGTCACCAGGGCCTAGGGTTACAGGAGATACCTATCCGGCTACGTTACAGAGTTGGTAACTAGATACAACTTGGACTACAAGTAATACTATATGACATGGTTATACCCCGCGGGTACACGATCTCAGCATACCTGGTCCAGCCCAAGGAAGGCTCACGGCAAATATACGCCGGCCCATGAAGATTTTCGGGTGGCCAAGGCCCATGAGGCCTTCGGATCCTTGGAGAACAAGACTAGAGTAGATAGGAAATTCAAAGGGGTAAACCCTAGAACCTGTAACCGACTAGATCTGTGCCCGGGACCTGCCTAAGTCTATATAAAGGCCAGGAGGGTACGACCTAGATCTCTCTCAGACTTCCGCATACACACCTCCACGCCAGATTGCATCTGCGCACCCCTGTAATCACCGGTTCCGCCGTAATCAAGAGCAGACAAGCAGGAGTAGGGTTTTCCCTCCGGGGGCCTGAACCTGGGTAAACCTCGTGTCCCCGTGTTGCTTGTTTAATAACCGTTCCGCGATCTCCAGCATCCCCATCTTCTCCAAAACCCAAGTCCATAACAATGGGCATTGACGAGTCGAAACCTCGTCAATTGGCGCCGTCTGTGGGAACTGGGGACGCTGATTGTGCGCTCGTGACGGTCCCAACCCGATCGATCTACAACTCTGCGGCGACGGAGAGTCACCTCCTCTTCGGCGCTTTCGACTTCACCGCCCACTCACCGGCCACCATGAAGGACTTCGAGCCCGTAGGCGACGGACTCGAGATCCTGTTCGGGAGCTTCTGCTTCCAGGTGGGGCAAACTGGCACCCTCCGCCTCCCTGAGCGGGTGCCCCTACCATCAATCAGGCCCGCTTCATGGGCCCCACACCCTGTGCTACGCACAACATCATCAACAGATGAGTCCTACGACAGCAGCAGCTGCAACTCCGATCTGTGCGATCCGCCATCGGATGAAGGGACCTACGGTTCCGGATCCGAAAGCTGCGGCAGCAGCGGACCAATCTACGAGTGCTACCAATGTGCCGTAGTCATCCAGGGCGACGTGGAGCAGCAAACACCCAACCCGACACCTAACCCGCAAGATCGAAACGGCGGGAACAGAAGCAGCCAGTCCCCCCCACCCGAAGGGGACAACAACGACCATGTCATCCGCCTTAGCAAAGAAGGATGGGCCCAGGCACACGCCGCCGTGGCGGGCAGCATAGTCCTGCCTGCAGACTCCTCACGGGATCTGCTGATGGCCTACCATCTGCTCCTGATCGAGGATCACAAGAAGCAGGTCAAGATGCAAGAGGTTCTCGACAAACGCAAGCAAGCAGCCTCGGAGTCCAGCGCGCGACGAGCTGCGCTCTCCGCCATGGGCATCGGCTCCAGCTCGAACGGCAACCACGGCAATAAGCATCGCTCCCGAACGGAGAACATGTACCCCAAGGAGCGCCGTGAGGTGACCCGAACCCTCAACGCATCCTTCATGGAGATGGATGCCGACGGCAACATCATCCCGAAGACACCGCAAGCCGCGATCATAGTAGCCACTGCGTACCTCGTGGCCCACCCACCTCCGGAGGGGGACCCGAAGAGAGCCATGCACAAATCCGCACTCACCGAACTCAGACTCGTCGGTGCTGCGCTCCATCAAGAAACTCCTACGGAGCCGAAAAAGAAAGCTACGGTCAGGTTCAACCGCAGCCCCACTCCTTCATCCGAAGAAGAGGACCATGACCTTCCTCGAAGGCACAAGAGCTCGCGTCATCGCAGCCATGATTACGACGCCAGAGACGCGCTAACACAGCGCAAAATCGACAAAGCGCGAGCTAAGCGCGCATGCTCGTCTAAATCCGAGATGGACGAAGACGAAGGAGAACTCTGCGGAGCCTGGTGCTTCAGCAGATCTGTCCGACAGACACGGATGCCGCGAAATTTCAAGCTTCCTTCGGATACTCCGAAGTTCGACGGCACACAAGACCCCAAGGCATGGCTCAGTGACCACCTGTCATCCGTCAAGCTACACGGTGGAAACAAGGAAACCGCCATGCAATGCCTTCAGCTGCAGCTGACATGCGCAGCTCAGATCTGGCTTAGCAGCCTATCCTCAGGATCCATCCGAAGCTGGGAGGAGCTGGCTTACAGTTTCATCCGAAACTTCAAAGGCACCAGTAAGAGTCCCGCCTTGATCGAGGAGTTGCGAGCCTGCACTCAACGAACGGGCGAATCCATTCGCTCGTACATCCTACGCTGGTCCAACACCAAGAACTCCGCAGCGCACATCTCCGAGGAGAGGTCCATAGACGCCTTCAAGGACGGCGTCAAGCGCCAAGACTTCAAGGAAGAACTTGGGCGCGTCAAGCCCAAGACACTCGACCACCTCATGGACATCGCCAATAGGTGGGCTGACGGCGAAGATTCCGTCCACCGGGCGCACTCGGAGGAAGAGGACGAGTACGGCCGACGACAGGAACGCCGCAACAAGAGGAGACCGCACGTCTACGACGATCGCGATGGACCCGACATGGTCGCGGCCGGCTACGCCGATCGCCGCAACGATGCCAACCGCAATAGTGGCGGATACCGTGGAGGAAACTTCCGCGATGGAGGATGCTCAGCACAGTCGTGGCAACGCCGCGATCGCGATAACGAACCCTCAGCATACGAAAAACTTTCGGGTCCATGCACCATCCACTTCTACATCGACAAGCATGATGGTAAGAAGAAGGCAAGCCACATGCTCAAGGACTGCTGCGAGTTCCAGAAGCTCAGCGAAATCATGGCTCAGATGAGGCAGCAAGCTCCGCCCCTGGGTTCGGAAACGCACCCGCACCAGGTGAAATAGCGCATGGAGCTCCTCCACCGCCACCTGCAGGAGGCCCGAACCAACCAGTTGCACCAGCACAAAACAACGCTGGGCACGGGTATCCCCCGCCGAAAGGAGCACTGATGATCTAGAAGGGGCGCCCCACGAATAGGGTGCAGAAGAAAATCACCCGTCAGATCAACCTGGCCGTGACGACTCCACCCGCCATCCCCGAGTACCTCAGCGGATCGGAGTCCTACATCACGTTCAGTCGTTCGGATCACCCTTGCCAGATCCCTCGCCCAGGTCATGCTGCCCTGGTGCTAGAGGCGCAGATCGGAGGTTTCGAGATGAGCCGCGTCTTCATGGATGGTGGCAGCAGCATCAACCTGATGTTCGCAAGTACTCTAGCAGCAATGCGGATCCTGATGTGCAGCCTGGAACAGTCAGACACAACTTTCCACGGCATCGTCCCAGGAAAGGGCATATTCCCCCTGGGCAAAATATGGCTCGACGTCATCTTCGGCAAGCCGAACAACTTCCGATGCGAGCGGTTCGAATTCGAAGTGGTGGACTGGCCATCACAATACCACACCATCCTTGGGCGTGTAGCATTCGCAAGGTTCTTGGTTGTCCCACATTACGCATACCTGCTACTCAAGATGCCAGGACCCAGGGGCGTCATCATGGTCCATGGGAGCTTCACCCGATCGGACCACTGCGACAGGGACTTCAACAGAATCTCCCAGTCATTCGGCATGCAGGATGAGCTCGTAAGGCTACGCGAGGTGACGGACAATGGGGCACCTCCAGTCGCACGACAAAACGCACCTGACATGTCTTTCGACTCCACCGTCAACACAAAGAAGGTGCAGGTCCACCCGACGGATGCCTCCAAGACGGCGCTGATCGCCAACGACCTCAGCCCCGCATAGGAAAGCGCGCTTGTCGAATTCCTCCATGAGCGCTGGGAAATCTTCGCCTGGTGTCCTGCGGACATGCCAGGAGTTCCCAGGGAATTTGCCGAGCACGCACTCAACGTCTTTCCAGACACCAAGCCCGTCAAGCAATACATCCGGAGACTATCCGAGCCACGGGCCAAAGCCATCGGGATGGAAATCAACAGACTACTCACTGCAGACTTCATCAGGGAGATCAAAGAAAGCGAGTGGCTCGCAAATACAGTGATGGTCCCCAAGAAGGACACGGACATCCTGCGGATGTGCGTGGACTTCACGTCGCTGAACAAGCACTGCCCAAAGGACCACTTCCCCCTTCCTCGGAACGATCAGATCATCGATTCGACTGCAGGATGCGAGAAACTATCCTTCCTCGACGCCTACTCAGGCTACAACCAGATTCGACTCAAGGTCGAAGATCAAGAGAAAACGGCATTTATCACACCGTTCGGAGTGTTCTGCTACAACACAATGCCCTTCGGGCTAAAGAACGCAGGTGCCACGTACCAGCGATGCATGCAGGCATGCCTGAAGGACCAGATCGGTCGCAACGTCCAAGTCTATGTCGAAGACATAGTCATCAAAACCAGGAAGGCACGAACGATCATCAACGATCTCCGCGAGACGTTCGATAATCTCGACCGCTACAGGATCAAGCTCAATCCCGAAAAGTGCGCCTTCGGCGTCCCATCAGGACAGCTCCTTGGCTACTTCATCTCCCAGCGAGGGATCGAGGCGAACCCGAAAAAAATCCGGGCCATCATGGCCATGGAGAAGCCGAAGAACCTCAAGGGTGTCCAGCAGCTCGCAGGACGAATAGCGGCATTGAGCAGGTTCATCAGCCGCATGGGCGAGAAAGTCCTGGCATTCTACCAACTGCTACGCAAGGCAGATAAATTTGAGTGGACACCTGAAGCGGATGAAGCATTCGAAGATCTGAAGCGGCTGCTCTCCACCTCGCCCGTCTTGGTCACGCCAAAGGAGCGTGAGCCCCTACTGCTGTACATAGCAGCCACACACCAGGTGGTAAGCACCATACTGGTGGTTGAGCGACCCGAAGAAGGCAAGACCCATGGGGTCCAACGCCCAATCTACTACCTCAGCGAGGTATTGACGCCAACAAAGCAGAGGTACCCTCACTACCAGAAACTCGCCTACGGCGTGTTCATGACGGCTCGACGGTTGAGCCATTACTTCCAGGAGCACCAAGTGATGGTCGTCAATGAGGCACCCCTGAACAGTATCCTGAATAACCCAGAGGCCACAGGACGCGTAGCCCTGTGGGGCATCGAGCTGTCACCCCTAGACATCGTCTACGAGAAGCGACTCGCAATCAAGTCTCAGGTCCTCCCGGACTTCCTTGTACACTGGATGGAGCTGCAGCTGCCAGACATCCCAGACATGTCGCAGTCATGGACGATGCATTTCGACGGCTCCAAGCATGAAGCTGGAGCAGGAGCCAGGGTCATACTGACCTCCCGCAGGGCGACAAGATGAAGCACGTCCTTCGGATGAAATTCCGGGCTTCCAACAACGAGGCCGAATACGAAGCCCTCATCCACGGCATGAGGATGGCAAAGATCTGCGGCGCAACGCGCCTGGTCATCTACGGTGACTCCAATCTCGTCGTCCAACAGACGATGAATGAGTGCAACACACACGCCAAAAATATGATCGTGTACCACGCACTCTACAACGCACTCGAAGGAGAATTCGACGGCTGCGAGCTTCGGCACGTTGGAAGAGAAAGCAACGAGGAAGCCGATAGACTCGCCAACATCGGCTCCACCTGCGCAAGGGTGCCACCAGGTGTGTTCCTCGAACAGATCTGCGTGCCATCCATCAAGCGGAAATTCCCCAGGGATCACCCGAAGAAGCAAAACACGTGGGGGCTACGCTACCGAAGGTCATGAAGGACCCGAGAAACTGGACACAGAGGTCGCCACGGTCAACCTGATGCAGGTAATGGCAGTCGAAGAAACCTAGACACGACCGTACCTCCAGTACTTGATAGACGGAGAACTACCTGATAGCCCGACAGATGCCCGGCGCATATCTCGCCGGTCAAAAGCCTTCACCATCATCAATGGCGAGCTGTACAAGCGCAGTATTTCGGGTGTACTACAAAGGTGCGTCACCATCGGTGACGGGAAAACCATCCTCCAAGACATCCACGAGGGCATCTGTGGCCATGACACAGGCAGTCGCTCCCTTGTCGCCAAAGCTCTATGAGCTCGATTCTATGGGCCAACGGCCATGAGCGATGCAAAGGACATCATCCGAAGATGCAAAGGGTGCCAAAGGTTCGCTAACAAACCACACGCACCCGGGTCAGAGCTCAGGCCCATACTTTTGGCCTGGCCCTTCGCCCAATGGGGCCTCAACATGATCGGCAAACTAACAAGGTCCTCGAAAGGGGGGGCACGTCTACCTCCTAGTCGCAGTCGACAAATTCACCAAGTGGATCGAAGCCATGCCGGTAACTAACCAAAAGGGCAAGACTGCCGTCAAGTTCTTTGAATCCATTGTCTACAGGTTCGGCGTACCGCATAGCATCATCACCGACAATGGATCAAACTTCATCTCCAAAGAATTCCAAGACTTCTGCGAAGGCCTCGGAATCAACATCACATACGCCTCTGTGGCGCACTCACAAACGAATGGGCAGGTGGAAAAGGCCAACGGCCTAATCGGCACTGGCATCAAGAAGCGTCTCATGAGTCCACTCGAGCGACTTGCCGGAGCCTGGACGAAATAGCTACCTTCCTTCCTATGGAGCTTGCGTACCACGCCAAACAGCTCCACCAGCTACACGCCGTTCTTCATGGTGCACGGAGTCGAAGCCGTGCTACCAGCCGAAGTACGCCACCAGGCCCCCCGGGTCGTCGCTTATAGCGAAGCTGAATCCACGGCTGCACTCGAAGATGCCGTCGACACACTCGACGAGGCACGAGACATAGCAGCAGCTCGATCAACGGTGTACCAGCAGAGTCTCCGCAACTACCACAGCAGACGGCTGCGCCCAAGGTCCTTCGTCGAAGGAGACCTCGTCTTGCGACTCAAGCAAGAGCGACCGAAGAAATTTGAGTCACCATCGAAAGGACCCTACATCATCACCGAAGTCATCCCAGGTGGCGCCTATCGCCTCAAGCACGTGGAGTCTGGAGTCGCATACTCCAACCCATGGAACATCGCACACTTGCGATGACTCTACCCCTAGATACCTACCCCTTTACTTTCAATAAGGCTATTCAGCCATGGCTACTCAGCCGAACAATGTACCTCCTCCATTAAGATATAAATAAAGCTAAGTGTCTCGCCCCAAAAATTTCGTTTTCCTATTCGCACTTTTACTTCATGCTACAAACGCACTCGGGGGGCTCCCCCACCTCACGATTTTGTCGACTGAGGATAACACGTGTACGCCTGTGTAGATGACCACGTCAGGCTAACGAAAAGGACACGTATGCGAACAAAGCACTACGTGCTCAAACAACAACCACACCTTTATAACAAAGGGCAAAACACGCCCAGTCAAATATATACAAATTTTACATTTATCTCTTTTACAGGCACTACCTATTCTGAAGAATAACCTGAGCACACTGCTCAAATAGATCTACAATCTCTTCGGCATACTGCCCTACAGCCGCGTAATGCGGTCGCATATCCCACACACCACCATCTGGTCGAGGGGGTGGCCCAGCCGCTACAACAGACAGATCTACATCAGGATGGTGCAACCTAACAAGGGACAGCGCAGCCTTCACCCCCGCGACGAGCTGCTGCCTCACCAATTCCTTGACATGATGCACGTTCCGAAACTTCGACAGAAGACCAGAGAGGGTTGAAGGTGCAGCATCCAGCGAAAACATCACATGCAGAACCGACGCGAGTGAAGTCTGCACCTGACGAAGCACCCGCGATACTTGGTGAACGCGATCCTGCACCGTTGTAAGGACCATAGCACGGTCACGATCCATCCAGAAGAACCCGCCGGCTTCCATGTCCTGCTGAGTCAAACAATTGACCCGAACACCAACACGCTCCTTCTCCTCCCTTGGAGCAAGGTTAGCACCTGCAATACTTGCACAAAAGTAAGATGCAATGCCAGCAGGCGCATTCGAAGAAAAGGGCAACAGCTCGAAAAACTTACACTAAAGCTGCTCGGATAATCGAAGCAATTCCGCCATCAAGTACTTCTCTCTGGCAGCACCGCGATCCGCCTTGGACTTCCAAACGTCGGCATGGTCACGCACCCCAAGCAACTCTTTCTCGAGACTACGAACACGGTCTCGAAGAAACGCAAGCTGCGACGAATCATCCAAGGATGGCCGCAGCCGCGCGGCAGGCGAGGTGTCAACGGGATCAGCACCCGAAGGACCCTAGATCAGCAGAAAGGCAAAGACATGAACACGCAGGCGAAGGAGCACATAACTCAACAAATTCATTAAGTGCATCAAAAGCCACTACGTGGCACAAGGATTTGTTCATCAAAATAATTACAACAAAAGAGACTACAACTATCCTACAGCTACCGCGCCTAAGACGCGGCACCCTGAGTAGCCTCGGAGCCGGATTGCCTCGCCTTAGCTTCCCCCTGCTGCCGTAGCACGTACTCGGCCAGCAGATCGATCAGCTTCGGCCCATAACGCTTACAGCGAGCAGAATAGGTAGCGAAGGCTACCTCGGATCCATCAGCAGTCGTCGGAATCCGGGAAGTGACCTGGGGAAGGTCCAGCTCCGCTCCAGCCGCCAAAGCCATCGCCAGCCCGATGGATGCGCCGATGCCCTTCTGCTTGCGCTTGTACGCCGCAGGTGCTTCGGCTAACAGTGCCTCCGCCAGAGCGTCAACATCATCAAGGGTCGCGCCCTTGGGGACAAGCTCCTTGTAGAAGCGCCCAAGGACCTCCTTGACCTTGGCGAGCGAGATGACGATGGTGCTGCAGCGATCTTCGACCGCTATAGTAGCATCATCCAGAGCACTCCCGTGCTCCAGAGCACCACGGTCAAACTCGATACCCGCGGCATCTGAGACAATAAAGACGAGGAATGAACAAAAGCACCGCAGAAGAAAGACAAGAAAACCAAAAAAGACGAAGGTGAAGATACTCACCCGAAACAGCCTTGGCAGCCGCCATAAGCTTGCCAGCCACTTCTCTTTCACGCGCAGTCGCAGCAGTGGCAAGCTGCTCCTCGCGGTCCGTGGCCTCCCGCTGCAGGCGCTCCTTAGCCTTGGCCGCAGTGGCCAGCTCCAGATCGAGGTGCTCCTTCGCACCAACGGCGGCCTCGGCCTTCTTCTCCGCTTGACCGAGGCTCTTTTTGAGAGCATCAATCTCAAGAAGGGAAGTGTTGTGCTCCTCTGCATTCAAAAAATACAAGCGTCAGATAACAGGACAAGAATACACGAAGAAGCAAACATCAAGGCATAACAGTACCTTGAAGCTATTTGAGGCTGGCCTCTAGCACCAGGTGCTGCTGCACTAGTCGTTTGGCATCCTGCACAAAAGGCTGCAGGCAAAAAACCTACTAGTCAAGAGAAGGACTCGGGGGCTACGCCCAAAAGAAAGAGCAGAAATAAATTACACACACGAAAGCGCTCGGGGGCTCCCCCCGAGACTCGAAAGAAGAACACGCAACAAAAACTCCATTACAGATGCTCGGGGGCTTTCCCCGTGGCAGGAGGCAGAACTACTCACATGATCCGATGGCGACTCCGAAGGTCCGCTAGCAAAATTCTGAGGCGCAACCACCTGAACCTCCTGCGGAGAAGGGTTCGGAGCAGCGCCCTCAGAGGTAGCCACCGTCTGAGGAGGAGGAGACGCGACTTTTGACTCCCCCATCATCTCCCGAGCACCATCGCTGGAGGAGTCGGAAGAGTGCCTGCATAGGGACAAATTAGTACAAGTACAAAGTAAACAAGCAAGGAAAAGCAATGCAGGACAAAGGAAACTTACGAGTCTAGCTCGCTCAGGTTGAAGACAAGAGGGGTCCTCCGGACCTTCTTCTCCTCTTTCTTCTCTTCCTTCTTTTCTTCCTTCTTCTGATTCGCCCGCGGGTGCGGCGCTATAGCCCGCACGGGAACGGCAGGAATCGGAGTGGAAGAGCCTACATGCCCATCACTGTGACGTTCAAGACACAGTGGGTTCCTAGGAGTCGGAGGAGTTGAGGCATCCGAAGACTCGCTGGAGCTCCGTGATCGTTTGCGAGTGTGGTCCTCACTCGACTCGTTGGCCTCTTCAGCCGGAGACCACGCTGATGGCAGCTCGGACATGGAATCCATCACATCATTATCTGGAGCATCCGGAAATACTTCGGGTAATGGAGGCGACATAACCGACACTTTTAAGCTCTGCACAAGAGAAGAACAATTTGTTAGCAAACAAACGCAAATATAATGCAGTCAAAAATAGCGCTATGCGCACGGATCTACACCTGTGGAATAGGAAGCGAAGAACAAAATGGAGGAGTCAGCGACTTCCCCAGGATATCCTCTCCAGCTTTGAACTTCAGTAGCGAACGAAGGGCCCTGTCAAGGTCTCCTTGGGAGAATTTCTCAGCCGAAACCCTCGTCGGATCACGGTGGCCAGCATAAAGGAACATCGGGTGCGCCCTAGCCTGGAGTGGCTGCACCCGACGCTCAAGAAAAGTGCGGATGATATCCACACCATTCACTTCCTTCTCCGGAATCAACTGGAGATCCTCCACTCGACGATAGAGAGCCTATATCTCCACCACCTCGCCATCCAAGATCTGGTTTTTCCAGGACCTTTTCGGCTCGATCTTTTGGGAGGGGTCAAAAGGAACAAGACCAAAATCCTGCCCAGGCACTACGGAGTCGCGGATATAAAACCATCGCCTCCGCCAGTACTAGACAGATTCGGACATGGAAAAAGAAAAGAAAAGCAGATTGGGTTTGAGGGAGATGATGCAACCCCCAATGGGATAAACACCATCCGAACCGGACTGCCTCTTCACGGAATAGAGTTTCCGGAAGAGGCCAAAGTGCGGCTCGATACCGAGCCAGCACTCGCAGAAAGTGATAAAACAAGAAATATGAAGAAGAAAATTGGGGGAAAGATGGTGCAATTGGACACCGTACAGAAAAAGCAGTCCACGAAGGAAGTCGTGGACTGGGAAGGAAAATCCGCGAATTACGAAGGCAAGGAACATAACCCGAAACCCAGCGGGGGGACGGGGGATTACCTCGTTGCCTGGGAGTTTGACGGCCTCCCTATCCTGTGGGATCAAGCCCTGCTCATGAAGCTTGCGGAGATCACTCTCCCGCGTCTCCGATTGCCGCCAGCCACCGTCGGTGACACGGGTAGCGGCGGCACTCTTCTTCCCTCCAGCAGCGCTGGTACCAACCGCAGAAGAAGACTCCTTCGGCTTTCCCATCGCGGTACGGCGGCGTCGGCGGCGAGAGCGCAAGATGGAAGAAGGAAATGCGGAAGGATATTCCAGCGCGCAGCAAGAGCTCTCAGAGAACAAGGAAGTAGTGAAACAAGAATAGCTGCGGTGAAAACAAACTAAAGTTTTCCCTGATGATTATAAAGACGAAGACGATGCACGACAGCCATCCATCGAGAAGACCTAACACCAACGGCAGGATCTGGCCATACACGTGTCAGCATCGCAACGAACCGTCGCTAACACGCCGTCCACTACGCGCGAAAATCGAGGCGACGCCGTAATTATCTCCACGCCATGCGTGACCGGTCAATTCAAGGTCAGACAGTGGGACCCATGTTCGTCCAGTCAAGTCATCTCTGGCGCAGCAGACGCTTGAGGTCATCGATCGTCAGCACTGACGTCATCAAAAGCTCCACTAGCAATAGCTACAATTTTTTCGGTTTAAAAGCTAAGAGTACTCACTCGAATCTACGATTTGACCAATTACTCGGGGGCTACTCCTATCAGGAGCGTTGGCCGCGCACCCAAAGGATGAACAACACGTTACAAAACCGAATTGTTTCTTCGAGTCCTACGTCGAGTTTACGACTCCACTACGGACTCGGGGGCTACTCCCATAGGGAAGATGGATTTAAGCATCCGAAAATTTTTGTATCCTACGGACCTGACACTGAACAATGGCTGAATTAAAGTCTCCGCTCGAGTCTATGACTCGAACAGACACTCGGGGGCTACTCCCATAGGGAGCGCTGGTCGCGCACCCTATAAATCTTCGACTGCGATCTTTCGGATCCCTACACAAAAAAAATTCAGCAACTCTGCCCCAATTAACGCTAAGTGAGTAGCATTATCCTTGGCCACCTGAAACACCTCTGCGGTGACAAAATTCGAATATTGTGTCTGCGACGCAAAGATAAGACCTACAGATATCATCTGATGGCCTGGTAACGCACATGAATGTGCTCTGCTAGTATAAACCCGTGCCAACAGGCGCGACGAAAAATCCCGACGGACGCGTTGGGTACACCAATTAAATTCACTGGAATTCCACTCATGTAAGTCCTCCGCGGCCTGAGTCGAATTACGCCAGCATATGTTCCGGGTTCGAGTCTAGGGACTCGAACCTGAAGAAGATCATGTTGTTTTGTCCTAAGACAGTTAACTGACCCTGATCCATCGGGAGAGTCAGGCACATGCATCAAAAATCCCTACACATTCTCTTGAAAGACAGAGTTGCACCCGAAGGATTGAAGAGTCCTCAGCCGAATCTACGATTTGACTGAACACTCAGGGGCTACTGACATGGTTATACCCCGCGGGTACACGATCTCAGCATACCTAGTCCAGCCCAAGGAAGGCCCACGGCAAATATACGTCGGCCCATGAAGATTTTCGGGTGGCCAAGTCCCATGACGCCTTCGGATCCTTGGAGAACAAGACTAGAGTAGATAGGAAATTCAAAGGGGTAAACCCTAGAACCTGTAACCGACTAGATCTGTGCCCAGGACCTGCCTAAGTCTATATAAAGGCCAGGAGGGTATGACCTAGATCTCTCTCAGACTTCCGCATACACACCTCCACGCCAGATTGCATCTGTGCACCCCTGTAATCACCGGTTCCGCCGTAATCAAGAGCAGACAAGCAGGAGTAGGGTTTTCCCTCCGGGGGCCTGAACCTGGGTAAACCTCGTGTCCCCGTGTTGCTTGTTTGCTAACCGTTCCGCGATCTCCAGCATCCCCATCTTCTCCAAAACCCAAGTCCATAACAATGGGCATTGACGAGTCGAAACCTCGTCACTATAGGCCTAATTCGGTAAGTCTTCTAGGCCTCATCGTAGCCGGATTGGACTCTGTCTTCTTTCCTTGACTGGGTCGCCCGTGAAGCAAAGCTCTAACCCATGGTGGGCCACCCTGGTCAGCGAGTCCTATGGGTATACCCGTAAAGTATATCCCCAACACATTCATGAGCATTATATTTAAAAATGCAAATGCAAATAAGAAAATACAAACCCTAAACCCTAACTTCCCCTCCCTCTTTGAAAACGCCCTCAAAATGGTTTTGATTATTTTGAAAAGTTCAAAAGTTTGTGAAGCCCAAAGTGTTACAAGGGCCTCACAATATTTCAAAATATTTACAAAACCTTGTGGCATTTTTGAAATGCCCAAAACAGTTTTCAAATGAATTTACAAATAGAAAAAAAGGAAAAAATAAAAGGTTTTAGTAAATAAAAACAGTAGCCAGAACCCTCCCAGGATGGCCCAGCTCCCTTCCCTCTCTCCATGTCGCTCGCGTGCAGCATCCCGCGAACTAGTAGCGGCCTAGTCCAGTCTGTACCCCTTCAGGCGTCTCTCGCTTTTCCTTTTCCTCGCGCTAGAGGAGAATCTGCTCGTTGTCCCTGCCAATGCCGTCCGTCGACCCATCGTGCCATGATTCGTGCCACCTCTGAGGTTCGCGAGGATAAGAAGGTCGATGTGTTCCTCTCTTCCTCCCCAACGCCTTATCCCCTCCTCTCTCGCTCTATTCCTCTCATCCCTATGAGCTCTACGAACCCCAACCCTAGACCTCGTCGGCGCCCCGATGTTCCCGAGCTCCCCTCGCCCAGCTAAGGCCACTATTGTGATCCCCATGATGTCCTCGTTCTTCTCATCCAGGAGCTCAAGCCAGAGAGCCCCTAGGCATTCTAATCGGCACCTCCTTCCCGAGCTTCGACCACTGTCGATTGGCCTCCGTTCGACCTCGTGCGACCTTCCCGACCCCTTCATCATGATCCCGGTGAGCCAAAGAGCACGTAAATGCTCGCCTTCATATCCCTCTCTGCCGGTAGCCACCTGCCGCCGTGAAGCCCCATGCGCCACTGTAATTCAGGTTCGTCGGCGTAGCTCCGGCTACCATCTCCGGGCGGCACCACCACCATATGGTCGCCTGCTCCACGCTCTATCCAACGCGCCTAACCGCGCTTCAAGGAGAGTTCACAGTCGCTATATCGAAACACCACCTGAGAGCTTCCCATTGATGATGTCAGCATGGCGTCATGCTGGCATCATAATCCATGTTTTTATTTAAATGTTTTATAAATTGTTTCTGGAAATAATAAATACCCATGGGCCATGTCTGTCAGGAATTTAATAATTTGTGAAAATGTTTTCAGTAATTATTAAAACTATGACATGTGGGTCCAAGTGGTAAAATAATCTAAATATTCCAAAATTGTTTAATTGTTTTAAAAATAATTTAAAATGAGTTTAAATTGAGAAAAATCATAACTAATTCATATTAAGATAGAAAAATATGTATAATATATCAAAATGTTCATAAAAATGAGATCTATATTTTTAAGATATGATCATGCATTGGTAAGAAACTTCAATTAAAAATTTTGTTAGAAGAACAAAAGAACCCCTCTAATATGCATCTAGGGTTTCTCCGAACTAGGGTTTATATCCCCCGGAACCCCGTTTATATTTCCAAGCATGTCTTAGGATTTCATTTCATACTGTTTAACTTATCATATCATCATCCTTGCTTGAGCATTGCATCGATGTCATGTGTTGATTGATTCCCCTTTCTTTCCAGTGTTTGGTTCTTCTTGGTAGAATACGATATCGAGATCGAGATCAACACCATCAAAGATTGATGAACAATGTTGGACCAACTATAACCAAGTCAAGTACCACATATCTGAAGATCTGCTTATCAGTTATCAACTGGCAAAGGCAAGCTTAGCCCCACCATGATACAATCCTATGCTTTCAAAAGTATTTCAATTCTTGCCATGATGCATATGATTCTACTATGATGTTTTATTGATAGATAGAGTATCCTATATGTTGCATTACTCCCTTTAAGCTTATATTACCTGATCCACTGCTCTTAGCATACTAGGTTTGGCTTGTGTGCTCTGCTAAAGTTTATGGGCGCGTTTGGTTCCCAGCCACAGTTTGCCAAGCCAAACTTTGGCAGCCACAAGTTGTTTGGCTTGTGTTTGATTTTTGCCACACTTATAGTTTGCCACACTTCATTAATTATGTGGCCCACTTGTCATAGAGTTAATTTTTTTGCCAACTTTTGCCAAAGTTTGGCTTCCAATTTGTTAGCCACACTTTGTGGCTGCCATACTTTACCAAACTTTGGCTTGGCAAACTATGGCTAGGAACCAAACAGGCCCTATATATGTGTCCTGCTTAGCCAGGCTTAGCTGTTGAGTCTGGTTCATCCATATGATGTATCCAATGTAGAGAATCTAGTATGACAGGAGAACGTGATGAGATGATATCAGAGATGATATAATGTTAAATATGCTAAGGCTTGTATGGGAGGCCACAGTGGGATATGTTTTTGTAGTCCCATGCTCACCACCACTAGGAACCGAGTTCTTGCCTTTGGAACCGAGACGAGCGTATAACCACACGGAGCTTGGAACCCCTCGACTGACTAACTTGCCTAGTAGAATCCATGAGTCACATAGTTCGGGCTTTCCATTTGGCATACGCATTGAAAACATTTTCGAAAGAGGAGGAGAAGGAGGTGCATCATAATAGGTAGGGAAGCGTGGACTGGGTTGCTTGGGGTAGATAGCTGTTGGAGATATGCCCAAGAGGCAATAATAAAATGGTTATTATCATATCTTATGTTTATGATAAATGTTTACATCCCATGCTATAATTGTATTGATCGGAAATTTTAATACTCGTGTGATTTGTAAACATAAAAGAGTCCCTAGTAAAGACTCTTGTTAAACTAGCTTGTTGATTGATTGATGATCATGGTTTCCTGATCATGAACATTGGGTGTTATTGATAACAAGGTCATATCATTAGGAGAATGATGTGATGGACATACTCCTATAGTTAAGCGTAGCATAAGATCAAGTCATTCAAATAGTTTGTTTGCTATAATCTTTCAAATTCAAACATAGTAACCTAAATCCTTTGACCATGAGATCATGCTAATCACCATCACCATACGGATACTTTGATGACATCAAACACCACTTCGTAACTGGGTGGTTATAAAGGTGGCATTGAGTATTCTGAAAGTATGTGTTGAGGCACATGGATCAAGAGTGGGATTTGTCCATCCATATGACATATAGATATACTCTAGGCCCTCTCGGTGGAATGTCATCCAATTACCTTGCAAGCATGTGAATAGATCACAAGGGATCACATATCACGTAACGAGTAAATAGTACTTATCGGTAGCGAGGTTGAACTAGGTATGCAGAGATACCGACGATCAAACCTCGGATAAGTAAAGTATCACGAGACAAAGGGAAATTGGTATCATATGTAAATGGTTCATTCTATCACGAAGTAATCTCAGAAATATGTGGGAGCCATATGAATTTCCAGATTCCTCTATTGGTTATTGATCGAAGAAGTGTCTCGGTCATGTCCGCATAATTCACGAACCGTAGGGAGACACACTTAAGGATTCAATGTTGTTTAGTAGATATGGAATGTAAGTTGGAGACCGAATGTTGTTTGGAGTCTCGGATTGGATCCAGGATGTCACGAGGAGATCCGGAATGGTCCGGAGAACAAGATTCATATAAGGAAAGTCCAACTACGGGGTTCTGAAATGTTTTTGGTGTTTTCACCGAAAGATTATAGAAGGTTCTGGAAGGTCCACCGCCCCAGGGGGAATGGGTACTTGGAATGTGCCATGACAATGTGGAATGGTTGCATCATACCCTATGCCGTCGTTATGGAAATGGCAGAGCCTAATAAGGCTAGATAGAGGTGTGGGAGCAAGCAGGGAAGCGTGCGACGACGTCCACAGGAGGGATTGGGCACAAGAAAGCATCGGGGACACAAGAAGTACCCAGGTTCGGAGCCCTCGGGGTGAGGTAAAAATCCTACTCCTGCCGAACTGACTATATGGATGAACACACAGGGCTACAAGGCTCCTTGAGCTGTATCTAGGCTAGCTAGTAGTGAATGAGGGTCCAACCTTGCATTGCTGCCCCTACCGCCCCTTATATAGGCTGAGGCGGCGTGGGCAACGGCCTGGCCGACTGGCGGGTCCCACAGGAGGGCCCCAGCCAGCTAGGTCATCTACAGTGGCCGGCATGCAGGGTGTGTACCCATAGTCAAGCCCATGCTGCCACGCCATCTACAGTGGTCGCCGTGTGGGTAGTTATGCAGAGTGCCACCTACTGTCCACTGTTACAACCGTCATCGGTAAAGTCGTCGGTATGGGTCGAGTGTCTGAGTCTCCTTTTTGTCTTGTCCGCCGTCCTAGGCGTACTGCGCACTGTGCTCTACGTCATCTTGTACCTTGACTGTCTGGAGTGGCCGGCTAGGGTGGTCTAGCCGGCTGATCTTCTTGGGTCGAATGGTTGGTTCCATCCGGCTAGTCTTCTGTCTTTGCTTGCCTCATCCGGCTGATTGTTCTGCTGGTTCGGTCTTGGTCTGTCTTGCTTCGTCCGGCTGGCTTGATCCAGCTGGCTGGCTGGTTTGCAAGCTTGGTCTTGGTCTGGCCTATCTTCTGATTTGTCTTTGAGTTTCTGCGTCCGGCTGTCCTCAGCCGGCTGGCATGTTGGTGCTCTTGTATCTTGTCCGATTAGCCTACCCGGGGGTGATCCCCCCGACACTAGCCCCCAAGCGCGCGTAGATTCCACCCTTAGGCGAAATGTGCGCGGGATAAAAAAGCTAGTTTGAATTTTTTGCCGAATGGATTTTGGCGGTTGAACTGCCCGACTGCGTCATCGCTGACATCAGCCATGCGCAATGATGGTCGTGGGGGACGTGCATCGTGGGGTCACGTCGGCTGTCGCATCGGGAACCGCTATCAGCGCCTCGCCTCCCGTGTTGGGATCTTCTGTGCGTTGTGCGTGTCGCAAAGGATCCGAATGCCGCTGGGGCTGTGGGGGACCGCCACGTGGCGATATGGCGGTTTGCCTCCCCGGCCCCTTTAAGTAGAGGCCGCGGTGTTGGGGATATGCTATATGGGTATCCTCATAGCATGTCTCCTATCCGGATAACCCGGGTGGCCCAAAGTTGGTAGCATGGTCCATGGCCTGCTGGGTGGCCCAGTTAGATGGATCCAAAAGGGAGGCCCATGCCGGATAAAGGAAGGGTATGGAGGAGTCACCGACGTACCCGGAGCCTTGGAGTACAAGACACGTTAGACTAGTTGTATACCGTGTAGGACTCTGTAACCTGTCCGGCTAGGACTTTACCTGTAACCCTAGGACCCGACGACTATATAAGTAGGGCCTATGGGAGCCTTTAGGGCAAGACACAACTCAATTCGCGCACAGCGAACCAATCCCTGTAACCCGGCGTATTGCCATTATAGTGATTTATAGCAGGAGTAGGATTCTGCCACCGTCGTGGGATCTGAACCTAGGTAAGCTATGTTACCTCGTACCCGTCAACCGTCCGCCTCCCCCACGTCTCTAAACACGCACTGTGAGGACCCCTCCATGGCGTACTCGTCGTCAATACCACGACAGTTGGCGCCCACCGTGGGGAAGAGGCGCTTCAGGCTCTACAGCAGGTGAGGAACAAGATCTTCGCGGGAATCGACGAAACCGTAGCCATCGGTCGTGTTCTCTTATCCAGCAACGTTCTGATCGTCCCTCCCGACGAGTTCTATATCCCGGTGTAGACGAACCCTAAGCGATGCTCGATCGTCCTCATCGGAGACATCCACCTCTTCATCGGCGAAACCGACTCGGGCACTAGTTCCATGGGAGTTGGAGGAGCGTCAAGACCTGCACGGACCGCCTACGGGCATGACACGTTTGCAGAAGGATCGAAGTCAGATCTCTCCTCGGAGTTTGCCGACAATGATCGAAAAAATTCAAGGCCCACACAAACCGCCCATGTGCAGGATATAACGGTGGAAGATCGCTGCAAGTCCATTGGCTTCGTCCGTGCGTCTGGAAAACAAAGATCCAAGTTCGTCGGCGTGGTTACTATCTTTGATATGGTGCGCTGCATTCAGAGAGAGGGAGAAAACCCCCGCGATTACCTGGCCAGGTGGCTCCGCATACGGGCCGACCTGGCGCATTACCCCAATGATGATGCCATGTATCACTTTGTGGAAGGACTGGACCATGGAACACTTCTCCGACATTCGCTAAGGCGGCAGCAGGCTTTAGGACGCCTCACCTCGAAGGCATGGTGCACATCGTCAATAACTACACAGAGGTTGAGGAAGCAGCCCAAACAGCACTTGTGCTCATTGGCGGCACACTTCCCTCTCAGCCACCGCCACCACCTCCTCCGGTCGTCGTCGCTGCGCCACCGCCACCGCCTCCAATCGTCGTCGTTGTAGTGGCACCACCACCTCCAGTCATCATTGCCGCTGTCGCACCGCCATCACCCATTGTCGAAGAAGCCCCGGCACCCTCCGACTCTGTGCTTGACGCGCTCTACGCCGACATCAACACTTACTCGGAGGAGATAGACTTCAGCCCGGACGAGCTAGACTCTGCTATGCAGGAGATGGAGGAAGATTTCCAACGCGATGAGCAGGCCGACAAGGCCGTCACGTCCCGAGAGGTGTTCGTCGCCATTGGGACCGTGATGGAAGAAGACCAACCCGGACAAGCTCCGCCTAAAGCGCTGGACAAGGGGATGGGACCACCTGTTGCTGCCGACAAGGATTGTGCAAAGGTCATGCCCCCTCCGCCTAACCCAGTGCAGCAGCCGCAGGAACTCAACACCGGTCCGAGTAACAACAACATCACAAACCCGCCGCCTCCGGCATCTACGGCTATTGTGGCCCAAATTACTCCGGCTGATAGAGTGATGTACGGCAACCTCCTCGTCGATCCCATGACTGTGGCTCATATCCGGAGCATGGTCCATCTTGAAGAGAAACGCCAGCAGCTGCTGGAGGAGGCACAGGCCATCGCGGAGCAAGGTGCTAAGCTGGATCGAGATCTGGCCAATGCGCAGAAGAGCTCCAGCTCGCATCATCAATGATCCTGGTGTACGGAGAAACCTAGGATGGCCCCCCTCAAAGCCGCCACAAGCAAAGCCATACATTGACAGCGAAGGCAGGCAGGTGAAGCCCACTCCTCTTCTCAACCTCGCCGCCGCCAAGACCCTTCTGGAGCAGGATAGATCACCCGCGGCTCTAGAACAAGTCTATGACCTCGTGGCCAAGGCGGTAAAATAGCAGGAAAAGGCCACCTCCCAGAGGCTTGAGTCTAACCCAGCGTTTTGCCAGTCTAGTCAGCATAAGCCGCCAAGGGATCGATCTCCTCAAGATGTCGGGTCCCAGACGGGTTCATCAGAACAAAGACGGGGGGATGTGCGCAACAGGAAGGACGCTATCCCCATATCCTCCAACCACGGAGGCAAAACTCACCCACGTCGCCCATCTCCACCGCCCCGATCCCCCGACATCGCGAAGACCCCAAGGCTCACCATCGCACGAACATGCCTCCGCCAAAGCAAAGCGGCATCGTCATCTGCGACAACACGGAGCAGGCTCGTCATGATGGGAAGCGCAGCCAAGGACACAAGAGCAGGTCGCGTCATGACCCTCCGCGTCCGACAAACAACCATGACAAGCGCGAGGCGTCGCGGGAGGGTAACAGCAAGAAGGCTAACCCACCACCTCCGCCTCCGTCACCCCTAGCAGCCACCATGGCGGAGGCGGCCCGCGTCGTTCACGCAGCCCATCCCCTGATGGCAAAAAGAAGAAAAGAAGCCTGGAGCCATACGACACACGTTCACATCTAGACAAGATCCACGAGGCCCGGCAAGGACCATACCTGGGACCACGCTGCTTTCGACCTGTGATACGGACCGCAACTTACCCCAAGGATTTCCGGATTCAAAAGACCATCAAGCCCTATGATAGCACCGCCAAGCCAGCTACATGGTTGCAGGATTACGGCAACACGGTGGAAATCGTCGGGGGTAACCCCAACTTTGTCGTCAAGTACCTCCCATTGATGCTGGCGGGCACTGCCCGGCAATGGATCTATGACTTGCCGAAGAAGTCCATCTGCAACTGGTTGTACATGCAAGAAGCGTTCACCAAGAACTTCGAGGGTACGTACAAGTGTCCCTATACTGTTGGCGACCTACAGTGGTGCGTGCAGGAGAAAGATGAATCATCTCGCGCTTACCTCTCCCGCTGGCTGGATATGAATTCCTGCGCAGGAGTACACGCCCAGACCGCCATGTCCGCCTTCATCGATGTGTTGGAAAGGGGTACGTTGCTCCGACATACGTTGAAGCGCCTGCAGGACAATCACCAGCTCAATCTCAACCAAATGATCCAGCTGGCTAGTGAGTTCGCGGCTGCCGACAACGACGCTCGCGGCTCCCTGCCGGCAACGGCCGTTCCAACTCAAGCTCGGAGGAATAGCAGCACCAAGCGGAAAAGCCCGCAAGAAGAAAATCAAACTCCCGACATGGTCGCCATGACATTTGCAGGACGAGGCGATGGCGGACAGCGTGGCCGGGGACGGGGGGTTGGTCGTTGGAAGTAACGAGGTAGTGAAACTACCTCGGTAGCACTCCGCGTTCCCCAAACCTACGAAGAGTACCGCGATATGTCGTGCCTCATACACCTCGACGCCAACGGCAAGGCCACACACACCAATCGCCATTGCAAGTTCGTCAACAACCTCAAGGAGGACCCGGAGTCTGGCTACAAGCGAAGTTAGAAGAATAGACCGCGAGGCAAGGGCAAGGGGAATAAGAAGGAGGAGGAGTCCAAGGATTCAAGTGACATGGACGAGGACGTTGACCCCAAGAACGCCGCCAAGAGCGACAAGGGCAAGAACCCCTTCGAGAAGAAGGCGGCAGTTCTCCACACTTTCCTTGGCACTCCCACCGTCCGACAACAGAAAACCTCCATGAGGATAATGATGGCAACTCTACCCCCAGTTCCCCAGTTCATGCGCTGGTCAGAGATTCTAATTACTTGGGACAGGACGAATCACCCAGACCTCATCCCGACGGAGAACCAATACGCATGGTCATCAACCCCCTGATTGACGGCAACGAGTTCACCAAATGTATGGTGGATAGTGGAAGCAGCATCAATATCATGTACCTGGATACACTGCACAAGATGAACTTGACAGAGGCAAACCTAAGGAGGACGAGCACCATCTTCCACGGCGTAGTTCCTGGTCGGGAGGCTCGGTCCCTTGGGTGCATCACACTTCAGGTTGCTTTTGGCGATGTCAATAATTACCGCCAAGAACGCATGACCTTTGAGGTGGTCCCCTTCAAGAGCGTGTACCACGTCATATTCGGATGCAACATCTTCCACGCCTTCATGGCCAAGCCATGCTTCATCTACAACAAGCTCAAGATACCCGGACCAAACGATGTCATCACCGTATCCGGAAGCTTTACCAAGGCAAGGGACTGCGAGATTGGAGAAGCAACCTTTGCGGAAGCTATCCTCTACAGCGAAGAATTCAAGGAGATCCAGAGCAAGGTCGATGCCTCGGAGATGCCTGTGTCGAAGAAACAGATTTCTGACTCCGCCCCAGCATTGAAGGCCGCCAACAAAACCAAGCCGGTGGAACTTGTGGTAGGCGATGCCTCCAAGACCACCGCCATTGGGACAAACCTAGACCCTAAATAGGAAAGCGCGCTCGTCGAGTTCCTCTATGAGAACAGGGACATCTTTGCCTGTCAACCTGCCAACATGAAAGGTGTACCTAGGGAACTTGTCGAGCACAGCTTGAATATGGATCCAAAATGCAAACCGGTGGAACAACCTCTACGACGCTTCGGATACGAGAAGAGACACGCCATAGGCAAAGAGATAGCTAGGTTACTTAAGGCTAGTTTTATCCGAGAAGTTCTTCACACCTGATGGGTGGCCAATCATGTACTTGTCCCCAAAAAGGGAACCAAAGAATTAAGAATGTGCGTTGATTACACCGGCTTGAACAAAGCATGTCCCAAAGATGTCACCGGCTTGAACATGCTTCTTCTGGCTTTTGCTCCTTGATAGACTAAACACCAGAAACCTTTTGAAGATAAAAAGATTTTCTCTGACCTCATATAATTGTGTGTTTTCTGGTTACATCAGTGAGGAAACCTTAAATCATTTATTTTGGGACTTCCCTTTTGCAAAAGCATGTTGGGATGACATCTGCCCTGTCAGGGATAATGATTTAACTCTCTTTGAGGCTTTGGCTGATATAAAGATCAGACTAAAAGTCCCCTTTGCAATGGAAATTATTATTCTGGGGGCATGGGGCATCTGGGTTTGTAGAAACAATGAAATCTTTAACAACAATCATGCTTCCCTTGATGAATGGAGGGCTATTGTTTCTCAAGAATTAAGATGGGTTCTTTCCAGAATCAAGAAAAAGTACTTCCAGGATTTCAAAGCCTGGATCAACAACAATTTGGATAGGAGATAGTTAGCATTGTTTTGCTTTCCCTCTCTGAGGTGGCCTTGGGCTTGTAAATATTTACTTATGTAACTCATTATGATCTATAAAAATTGCAGTGGGGTTTTACCCTACTGTTTTACCCTCAAAAAAAGATTTGTTTGCCTTGCATCGCATTGACCAAGTCATTGACTCGACGGCTGGTTCGGAGCTTTTGTGTTTTCTCGATGCATACTCAGGATACCACCAGATTAAGGTGAGGAATTCGGACCAATTGTCCATTTCATTCACCACACCTTACGACACGTTTTGCTATGTTACGATTCCCTTTGGGATAAAAAACGCATGTGCTACATACCAGCGGACAATGCAACATTGCCTACACGACCAAATTGGTCGGAATGTTCACGCATATGTGGACGATATAGCGGTGATGTCTAAAAAGTCAAATGACTTAATTTCCGACTTAAAAGAAACCTTTGATAATCTCTGGAAATACAACATGATGCTTAACCCTAAGAAGTGCGTATTTGGGGTTCCAGCCGGCAAATTGTTGGGCTTCATCGTTTCCCAGCGTGGAATCAAGGTCAACCCGAAGAAAATCAAGGCCATCTTAAACATAAATCGTCTGACATGCCTGAAGAACATACAACGACTAACAGGTTGTGTTGCAGCAGTTAGCCGGTTCGTCAGCCGACTTGGAGAGAAGGCTCTGCCGCTCTACAAGTTTCTGAAGAAGGCGGACAAATTTACGTGTACGGACGAGGCAGATGCAGCATTGAAGTAGCTCAAGGAGATACTTTCCTCAGAGCCTATCCTTGCAGCACCCGAGCCTGGGGAGCCTATGTTACTTTACATGGCGGCCACCAACCGGGTAATCAGCATCGTCATCGTGGTAGAGCGGAAAGAACTAGTGCATGAGTACGGAGTTCAACGACCAGTTTACTACGTAAGCGAGGTCTTGACGGAGTCCAAGCAGTGTTACCCACACTACCAAAAGATAGCTTATGGAGTGTTCCTTGCTTCTCGGAAGCTAAGGCATGACTTCTAGGAGCACCCCATCACAGTTGTGAGCAAAGCTCCACTGTCCGACATCATCAACAACAGCGACGCTACAGGAAGGGTCGCGAAGTGGGGCATTGAACTTTCCGCCTTCGAGATTACCTACAAGAGACGCGACGCTATCAAGTCACAAGCCTTGGCGGATTTTATTGCAGATTGGACGGAGATGTCAGATGCTACCCCTATACCAGAGCCAGAGTACTAGGTGATGCACTTTGATGGATCAAAGCTACTCAATGGCTCGGGGGCTGGTGTACTGTTACAGTCACCAACTGGGGAAAAACTACACTACGTTCTGCAAATCCACTTCGAGGCTACGAACAACATGGCGGAGTATGAAGCACTCATTCACGGATTACGCGTAGCCAAGGATATTGGCATCAAGCGCATAGTTTGCTGTGGAGATTCCAACTTGGTTGCCCAGCAGGTGGCTGGCACCTGGAACGCGTGGAACCCTATGATGGCGGCATATCATGACGAAGTGGATGAGATAGCCAAGATCTTCTTAGGCTAAGAAGTCAAGTATGTCCCAACGGAGCAAAATGAGGCGGCTGATCTATTGTCAAATATTGGATCAGGGCGCAAACAAATTTTGCCTGGCGTTTTTTTGGAGCATCTACGGACACCATCCGTGAAGGGAGAGGACATCGACAATCCAGACAGAGTTGACTCTTTCATTTACACAGTGACAAAGATCCCTCTGGCTTGGAAAAAAACCATTCATGGACTATCTCGTACACGGAACTTTGCCAGACGACGAAGTCGAAAGACGACAAATAGTACGTCGAGCAAAGGGCTATACCATAATCAATGGATAGCTCTACAAAAGAAACACCACTGGTGTATACCTTAAGTGTGTTTCCCAGTAAGAAGGTATTAAAATCCTTCGAAAAATCCATCTCGGAGATTGCGGGAATAACGCCACTCCTCGATCGTTGGTCGCTAAAGCCTTCCGACAAGGATTCTACTGGCTGACCGCGAAGGAGGACGCCGACAAGCTGGTTGATACGTGCATGGGATGCCAGTATTATGCCCGACAATCACATGTTCCAGCTGAAGAATTGCGAACAATACCAATAACTTGGCCGTTTGCAGTCTGGGGGCTGGACATGGTTGGTCCATTGCAGACGGCACCATGTGGGTTTACGCATCTGCTAGTAGCAGTTGATAAATTCACTAAATGGATAGAGGCTAAACCCATTAGAAAGCTTGATGGGGAAACTTCCCTTAGGTTTGTCTGGGATCTAGTGGTGAGATTTGGTCTCCCACATAGCATTATCACCGACAACGACAGCAACTTGTAACTCGGAGAAGTGGAAGCTTATTGTTGGAAGAAGGGCATCCTACTTGACCTTGCATCTGTGGCACATCCATAGTCCAATGGTCAGGTTGAGCGAGCCAATGGATTAATTCTGCAAGGGATCAAGCCACGTCTTGAGGCACCTCTACATAGAGCAGCTGGAGCCTGGGCGGAGGAATTACCATCTGTGTTGTGGAGTTTACGAACTACACCCAACATATCTACCGGCTACACCCCTTACTTCATGGTATATGGAGCAGAAGCCATCCTGCCTTCCGATATCCTTCACGATTCACCAAGAGTTGCCGCCTACGACGAAGATGACGATGAAGAATCCATACGCCTAGATGTGGACCTTCTCGAGGAGAGCGTGTTGGCATGCCAAATATCCGCCATCTACCATCAGAAGCTCCGTAGCTACCATAGTCGCCGCGTTTGGCATCGCTCATTTAAAGAGGGGGACCTAGTGCTCCGACTTAAGCAGAAGAAGTAACACAAATTATCCCCGCCATGGGAAGGGTCGTTCATCATAAGCAAGGAGCTGCTCAATGGGTCTTACTACCTTGTTGACAATCATGAACTTGAGGATAGACCCAACGATGATCATAAGCGTAAGCGATGTGGCCCGGATGATGACTACCCGAAGCTTGATCGGCCATGGAACATAGCACAGCTATGTCCTTTATACACTTAGCATTTTTTATCTATTGTGTACCTCTTATATGATCAATAAAATAAAGCTCTCTAGTTTACTCATATTTCTGAGTCTTTTATCTCCTTTAGTGTTCATTTTTGGATCGTATAAAAACTTTATGCACAAGCTTTGCATTTGCGCTTGTGAAAATTCTGCCTATGGGCGTTAGCTTAAGTTTTCTAGTCTATACGTTCTTTGTTGTTTTTATGTGGATTCTTGAGTAGTGACTTTTGGCACTTGTTATTGGCGATTTTGTTCTTAGGTTTTTGATGGTGCCATTGGGCATCATCACCTGAGCACATGGTTCCGACAACGATTTTTCTGACTCACGGAAGGCAAGCATAAAAACCAAAGTAATGGATAAGCCAACACTTGCTTAAAAAATATTTACATGTTGGAACCAGTTCTTGAGTAGAAGGAAAACACAACTATTGTTTTCCGCCTTAAGTTAACAAGTAGTTTTCCGCATACAACTTTACAGAGGAAACAAATATTACATAAGTGTATTCTATTCCTCTGGTGCAGGAGACTTGGAAGCAGCATCGTCGGCAGCACGAGAGCCATCTTCTTCGAAGTCGGTGGTCATGAGAGACTCGGAGGAGCTCTGGTGGTCACCATCAATGATTTCGAGTGGCACGAAGATATTATGGTCAACCAACTTGGCAACCCTTATGTCATAACCCGCGAGTGATGCCCAGATAGCCTTATGGTCAATCTTCTGGCCTTCATCATCTACGTCGGGAAGACCTGAGGTTACCACGTTGATGTCGGAATCTTCATAGTGCGCCTTGACCATCGTCAGAGACATCCTTGCGCCATCCCATGTACATGAAGCTTTCCAGCTTACGATATGCTCGGGGGCTTGGCGTAGGATCTCCGAATACTTCATCAGAGAATCCACTGCCTTGATATTGATGTTGAGGGGCTGGGAGATCTCCTTGGCATGTTTGACGCGGTGCTGATAAAGTTGCCGGTGAGAATCATGCATTCCTTTGGCGGAGGAGGCGCATTGGTTAAACCAATGGGAGCTGCAATTCCGACAAAGAAGCACATGAGTTCAATAGCACAAAAAGTTCAAAGTATCCAACTTACAGAAGTACAAGACGGAGAATTACTTACAAAATATGCTTGCCTCGGCTTGCTGAAGCGTCTCCGCCATGGAATCCCATTCTTGTCGAAGGATCTTGTATGCATCAAGATTGCGTTGATTCTGCTCGTCGGTAGCTTTCTTCTGCTCTTTGAGCATTGCAA
This sequence comes from Avena sativa, assembly GCA_916181665.1. NCBI lineage: Eukaryota > Viridiplantae > Streptophyta > Magnoliopsida > Poales > Poaceae > Avena > Avena sativa. The sequence goes on from OV702293.1 coordinate 281,702,396, forward strand.
TCTCCTCCTTCAAGCGGTTGATTTTAGTATTGGCAGACTCCTGCAATGCCACCATGGACTCCTCATGCATCTTCAAGGTATCAGTCCTCTCCTGCTTAAGGATCTTGTTTTCGCTATCCAGCAACTCAATGTGCTTGGATTGATCAACAATGTCCTTGGCCTTGGTGATGGCTTCTACAAGTCGGAGAAATAACAAACACAGTGAGTAGTCGGAGAATGATGACACAAGGCCAAGCTTGAGTACGGAAACGAATGGAAAAACAAACTCTTGCTCTTGGTGATCTGTTCCTTCAAGAAGGGAGTTTTTGACACCCCTCCGAGCATTCTCATTCTGTGGAAAGAAAATTAGAGCTGTTTAGTCTACTTGGAGCATCTAGCCGGATAAATATCCACCTAGAGGCTTGGGGGCTACAGTGAGAGTTTTTAACTCGGCAATATGCTTAGTCTTTCTTTAAGCATCTAGTCGAAACTAATTCAGTTTTCAACTAGAGTCTTGGGGGCTACAGTATTGAAATTTACAAACATTACGTATGCTACTCTAAAAATACCTAGTCGGGATAATTCATTCAAACTACATACTTGGGGTCTACAGTGAGAAGTTTTCTACCATTAGTCACTCTTAGAGCATTCAGATGCAAAGACTTATGGTTTTCCGTCTAAAATCTCAGGGGCTACAGAGGGATACTCATATGATATGCAAAAGGCAAATAAACTTACAAGTGCGATGATCTTGAGATTCGTGGCGCTCTCGGCAAAAATCTTGCTGAAGGAAAGACTATTTCCTCGCAGGATATCAGCTTGCCTGAGGAGCTCCTCATGGCCGCAGGTCGGAGAAGTCGGGGCTACACCAGGAGCCAGAGTAGAGCTACTCGGCATAAGCATCGGGTAGACTATCTTTGGAAAAAAAATGGATGTCTTTGGTGCAGAGGCGCCTCCTTCGACAGATGCTCCGCCTACCATCGCCGCCTTACCGCTACCGATGGCATCCTTAGCCGGAGCTTCAGCCATTTTGGTTGCGATGCTTTCTTGTGTCGCCTGCTCGCCGACAACGACGAGCTCCGCGGAGATAAATGGATCCACTTCCATGGCGGAAGGGCCAGATGCATCTTTGGCGTGAGAGCTTGTCGTGCAGTAGCAGGCTGGACGCTGGGAGTGGTAGGGGCGATGGCAGGAGATGCTCGGTGCCGTACATCTCGCTGCAACATATATTTAATGTTTTTAGAAGCCCCCAAGGTTTTGGATGTCTTCTTCAAACTCAAACCATCCTTCTTCCTGAAACGTGCAAAAGTATAAGTACAGGAAAAAGATGAGCAATGGACAATTACGGGAGAAAAGAGACTTACACAACAGGGGGTGCTTTGGTAAAAGGAATCCCGGTAACTTTTCTTTTCTCCGCCTCTAGGGCGGCAGTGGACTTCTTAGAGGCTCCACCCTCCGTCTTCTTCTTCTTGCCTCCATCGGCAGCGTTAGAGGTGGAGCTCTTCTGCTTTCACGCCAGCGGGACATCCTCGTCGGACACGACGGTGACTTCATTCATCTTGGGGTCGTAGATTTGGATAGCCATGCTATCCTCCTCTAGATTGTTGAGCTGTTAAGTGAAATCCCAAAGTGTTAGATGAGATGGTAATGGCTAGACGGAAGAACTGGAGTATATGTCATACACGGAAAATAAATATCTACCTCTGGGCATGTGCCGTCAACGAACATGTCATAGGTGATGGTGAAGCCATGCTTCCTGTCTTTCACCTTGGCGATGTCCTTGAGGCGGAGCTTGACGGAGTCACTCGAGAATTTGTCCTCGGAGATGCGGAGGCTATCCTTCCTCTCCTTCGTGTACTCATGCATAAGCTTTGAGCAGTGTTGTAGAGGCTGGATCCGACTGACGAACCAGCACATGGCTAGGTCCAATCCGGTTAGGCTCGTCTCTACGAACCACTCTATCCGCCTTATGGCGCGAGTGGCGTTGTTGTCGGAGGGAAGGGTGGACTGGGATCTCCATGTCGAGGCTTCGATGACAGCTCCATCGACAAAGTCCGGATACGTTTCTTCTCGGCCAGCTAGAGGGATATCTGGGCCGTAGAAGTATGTCTGTTGCCAATTCTTACAAGATTCGTGGCCAACGATGTCGGGAAACCGCCGGCCAGGCCGGATCGTAAAGCTAATCGTCCCACTGTTCCTGAGCTCGTCCTTGCTCGCTCCGGCTTATCTCTTGATGGTAAAGAAGTAGATAAAGAGATCTAACCTAGGCCTAATCCCTAGGTAACCCTCACAAAGTGCCGCGTAATTGCTAAGCGCGAGGATACTATTGGGGAAAAGGTTCTGAGGTTGAACCCGGTAATGGTTGAGGACAGCTAGGACAAAATTGGAGATGGGTAGGGAAAGCCGTGTACAAATTGCGCTTTGAGGTACACCTTCTCTCCGGCTTGGGGAGAAGGGGTGACCTTGCTGGCAGCGCCGCCCACCAGACGAGCCCCTCCGTCGCGGGGAGGTAGCCCTCGATGAGAAATTCCTTGATGTCGTTGTCCGTGATGTCCGAGCCTCGCCATTCTCCCTTGTGGGAGTCTCCTTCTTCCTCCAGTAGCTCTAGCGCTGCTGGGATATGGTCTCCGTCGGTGGATTCGACCACCGCAGACTTGGCAGCAGCAGGCCCTCTAGGGGCACTTGGACAGAGCCTGCCGGCTTCGCCGCGGCATCAGCCGACGCCGCCATCGATGGGTTAGAGCTGCTTGTCGCCATTGATGAAGGAAAAGGAGGTGACTGGGGAGATTGGAAAGCTAGGGTTTTTGCATTCGCGCGGAGGGCTCGAGGAGTGCTCGTGGAGGAAGACGAAGGCGCATAGGAAGAATGAGGTGAAGAGATAAAAATCCACCGCAATTAAAATATATAACCCTAGTGCCAAGATTCATGCAAAGTGATCGAATGGTTGGCGCGTGGACGACGTGTGCTGGCGCGTGCATGGAAATTTCGCCACGTTTCCCGCCGCCACCGCCAACGGTTCGTATCCTACGCGCGGGAAAAATGGACATGATTGTGTTCTTTGCATGTGTGAGTTATGAGGTACCGCTGACCTATGTCTACGCCACTCTAGCTGACACGGGCAGGTGAACCATCACATCAGAATATTCCGGTATGGACGGATCCTGTCCAGCTACGAGAAAAGTACGATGGAAGATTCAATAGTTCTCCGACTTACAAGTTGAAGACGGAGAAGCCTTGCAGGGTTCTTGGGAGGACTACAAGATATTGCTTGACGATTTGCCGACATCCATCTAGACGGAGCATTCAAACTGAAGAGGCAAGACGGCGCAAGATCTCGGAGTTCTCCGGGGGCTACTATTGGGGATATGCTATATGGGTATCCTCATAGCATGTCTCCTATCCGGATAACCCGGGTGGCCCATAGTTGGTAGAATGGCCCATGGCCTGCTGGGCGGCCCAATTAGATGGATCTAGAAGGGAGGCCCATGCCGGATAAAGGAAGGCTATGGAGGAGTCACCGACATACCCGGAGCCTTGGAGTACAAGACACGTTAGACTAGTTGTATACTGTGTAGGACTCTTTAACTTGTCCAGCTAGGACTTTACCTGTAACCCTAGGACCTGACGACAATATAAGTCAGGCCTATGGGAGCCTTTAGGGCAAGACACAACTCAACTCGCGCACAGCGAACCAATCCTTGTAACCCGGCGTATTGCCATTATAGTGATTTATAGCAGGAGTAGGATTCCGCCATCGTCGTGGGATCTGAACATGGGTAAATTGTGTTACCTCGTACCCGTCAACCGTCCGCCTTCCCCCACGTCTCTAAACACACACTGTGAGGACCCCTCCATGGCGTACTCGTCGGCAATACCACGACACGCGGCGTCCCGCCGCCCCCCACGGGTCATTTGCCCCCTTGCGTCTTTGACTTTGACGCTGCATGCCCTCTTCGCTCTCTGCCTCCGCCCTTCCTTAGCACCGCCGGTGAGCTCGCGCCGCTTCGCTTCGCCAGTGCCGCCAGCCTTCTTCTTGCCGGAGCGACAGGTCATCGGCATTCCTCCGCTGCTCCCCCTTCACCTTCCCCTCCTTATTTTTACGCTCTGCCGCCGTTGCCATGCCCGAGAGCAGAGGCGTCTGGTGCGGTTCCTCTGTGACGGAGACGCGGGTGGATAAGTACAGGCGGTCGTGCCTCCTACCGACCATCGGTGAGGTCAGGGTCCGCCTGGCCCTAGCTGATGATTTGCTAGCTTCGCAAGCCGGCGAACGCGTCGTTTTCCTCGCGCATCTGGAGCGCGGCCTGGCCTTTCCGGCCAGAGCCTTCTTCCTCTCCTTCCTCGCCCATTTGGATATCCGCCTCCACCATCTCGGGCCAAATGCAATCGGCATTTTGGCCCACTTTGTCTCCTTCTGCAAATGCTACCTCAGGATCCAACCGGATCTCGGGCTCTTCTGCCGGCTCTTCTTGATCCGGCCTCAAGTGCAATACGCCAAAGGTCCTCTCGTGACCTACGGCGGCGCTTCGATCTACTCCCAGTCACAGACCGGTTACCCCAAGTTCAAGATGCACGACATAGTTAAACTGTGGCAGCAAACGTACTTTTATGTATTGAACTTGGGGTCCAAGGACCGACTGAACCTTCTGGCCTTCCAAGACACTGAGTCCAGCCGGGTGCACTAGGAGGAGAAGATCTTCGGCTCCAATACGGAGTCGGACGAGCTCCTCCACCGGATGAGGGGGTTGGTCACGGCTGGCCTAACCGGTGTCGACGTGACGTTAAGCTAGGCTAGCCGGCTGATGATGTCCCTGCAGCAGCGAGCACACAAAATGTGCTACTACTTTGGGCGCCTCGACCCGGCGCGACCCCTCCTTCGCCAACCTTTATGAGTGGGTATGGATGATCACCAAAGAAAATATCAAGGATAGCTGGCGCTTCGGCGTGGCCCCTACACGCGCGAGAACCGCGCGCCCCAGGTAAGTGCACTTGCTCTTTTTCTTGCTTTCTCTTTCGCTCTTGCTTTGTCCGGCTAAACCACTTCATCTGGCACTGACTCCTTTCGTCTTTGCAGATTTCCCCTGCATCATCCGGGAGGAGGGCGACACGCCCCTCCAGGTCTTCACCGCTGACCTCGCCGAGTCGTGCCCGTGCCGGACCAGCGGCGAGGGCTCGTATGGCGAGGACGGCTTCTTCCCCAGCCGGGGCGACGAGGCGGTGGAGAATCCGCACGGCCCCGCGCCGGAGGAGAGCGATGGCACCGTCGCGCCCGAGCCTATCCGGAAGCGTTCCAAGCGTAGCCGGACGGCGGGGGTTCCTCCATGCCCTGGCCGGACTGCGGTTGGACGAAAGAGGTCCGCACCCATGGTGCAGGGGTAAGTTCTTTGCGCCGCTTTCTTTCTTGCCTTTTCTTTTTCTCGCATCAGCGTTCTGATCTTGCCTTCCTTTCCCAGCGCCGCTCTCTCCTTCGCTGCGAGCCCGGCTCGCAACACGCCTTCAGCCTCGCCACCTCGCGATCCTCCTCCGCAGCCAGATGCCCCCTCGACGGCTGCTCTGCCTCCCACAACCGAGATTATTCCCCCGCCAGAGCCGGTGGCCACGGTCCAGCCGACTCCCGTCGTGCCCGAGCGCGCGGTGAGACGGCCGGATGCGGCCTCTAGCCTAGGTGGGGGCTCATCAGCCGGCACGGGGGGATCGGGCGCCGGCAAGGACATGGTCATCGTCGAGGAAGTTGACTCGGACGACGAGGCAACTACGCAGTGGCAGGCGGCCATCCGTGACACCCCGGCTGCCCTAGATGGACCGCTGGCTCCACTGCCAGGGGAGGCGGGAGCGTCCCTGCAGACCCTTGAGGTGAACCTCGAGGTCGGGATCACGGAGGTCAAGCAGCTCCGGGCGACGCTGGCCGGCGCCAACAAGGAAGCCGCAAAGCAGCTGGCAGTGGCGCAAGGGACCGCACAAAGTAAGCTTCTCCCGTCCTTTCTCTCTTGCGCTTCTTTTTGCTTTGTTCTGCTTCTGGCCGTCTTTCTCACTTGTGTTCTTTTCCTTGCTGCAGCCGTCATGGTCTGTTCCTAGCGCGAGATCGACTGACTGAAGTGATCCAACGTGCACCTCAGTCGGGACAATGCCGCGCTCCGGCTCCAGAACAAGGAGTGGCACTCTAAGCAACCAGCTGGAGGCCATCCTCAAGGAGCGGGATGACGCCCTCGCCAGCCGGGCCACCACCTTCGACCTCCTGGACAAGGAAGCCACCCAGCTAAAGGAGCACTCGGAGTTCCTGGACGATGAGCTGATGAAGATCGGCCATGTCACTAAGGGTGACTTTCCTGCCTTTTCTTTTCTGTTCCGTCCGACTGCCTTTTTGCCGGGCTGCTCTTTTGACTTGCCCCTTCTGATCACAAGGCTTATATACCCAAGTAGATGCCCTTTCCTACGACCAGGTGCAACAGGTTGCGCCGGGAGATAAGGCTGCCATCTGGGACTTGGTGGCACAGCTCGGAGAAGACACCGCCAAACTGTGCATGGCCGCAGCCGGCATCCACGACTTGGTCTTCCTGGGAGAGCCCCTGCCGAAGACCATGGGGGCCCTGGCGATCAAGATGGGTGACGCGCCGAATGCCATCGACCGGCTGCGCGACCTGGCCGCTTGCGTCGGCTCCGAGATGGCGCTAGCCCTTATTCTTTCTTGGTACAAGGACGCCTGTCTCGACAAGCTGGTAGATGGCTTTCGAGCCAGCACGGATCTTGCCGCCGTGCGCTGGGCCTACCCCGGGCTTCGCTCCGCCGCCATCACAATCGCCGGCTACGCCGACATCGATGAGGTGCTCATGGATGGAGAGGGAAGCGCGGGAGCCGATGACGCGGGAGAAGACGGCGCGGAGGGGTCTTCCCAGGCGGGCGGGGCCGGCGCAACTCCTCCCCATGGCAAGGATCCGGCTGCCTGAAGATGAAGACCCCGCTACTAACAACGGAGAGCATGCAAGATCACAAACAACACAGACATGATAGAATCATAAATACAAAACCATTAATCAAACCAACATAATAATCTCAATATCCATCGGATCCCCGCAAACACAACATGCATGATTACAAATAGATTAGATCTTGATCATGAACGGAGCTCACAAGATCTATACATGAAAGCACAAAGGAGCAGATACAACCATCTAGATACTACATGGACCCATAGTCCAAGGTGTGTCTAGTTCTTAAGCTCAAGTACTTTATATGAAGTATGATCTGTTTGTGCCTATTAATTTGTATCATTTGCTTGTGTATATTTATGTTAAACATTAAGGAGCAAGGTGAGAAAATAAAAGTTGGCATTATGAACTAGATGTCACACTCTTTAGATCTCTTTTTGCTAAGCCTTCACAATACAAGCTAAGACTTGTTCCAAACTCCATAAACTAGACTAGGCATATCCACCTATTTGTGGAAAAATATACTTTTAAGTATAGTATGTATGTTAATCCTACAAATATTCTTAAAAACACCTTTTTCATGTATTTTAAATCTCATAATAAAGTAAGGTTTGGGGTAATACCACTATGGAAGTTTTTGTGCTTTACATCTGATTAGTTGTTGGCCAAACCATGTTGTCATGGCACAAGCTTTTAATGTTGAATGTTGATAATTAATCATGTTAAGTTCTGCTTATGGATTGCATCGATGTGAAATAAAGTGTGCATACTAGAGTAGGCATGTTAAGAGAAAATTCTCCCGAACCGCTAGTCAAATCCATGCGACGTGCGACACTCATGGTGGAAACTTACAACATGATGATCCCTGTTGATATGATTCATATGTCTATTTTTATTGTTCTTCTGGAGTAGAGATACTGCCCCCTCCCACCATGAACATGACCAAGGAATTATATTAACTCCTAAGCTAAAGAAACATAAAGGGGGGCATATAGCTACACAGGGAGCAAGAGGTACTTCAGTGATGCGGTTTCAATGGCAAACATGTACATACAATGACAGGCCTAAGTTGAGTAGCATGAGGAGTGCAAGGTCATAGGTATGGTGCATGAAACAATCAATTTGTAAGATGTTTAAAACATAAACCATGTGAAGCTTTGAAATAAAAGATACTTGGAACCCCATCCTTATTAGTATTGTTGACATGAACTACATAGCTCAAAACTTTATTTTACATTCTTTATGGAGGATTAACATATGTATTCAATGCTTACTTTCGGTACGAGATGCAAAACATCTCAAGGGAAGACATAAACTAAGAAGTGAGTCTTCTAGTCGGGCACGAAACTAATAAGTAGCCCAAAAATAAAGGCACAAAACACCAACGACAATTATGAAAAGATTCTCTTATTCTATAGGTTCATTAAAGTGTGCTTGAAGATTTGTTTTGTCCCTCATTTGTATTATCACACCATTACTTATTGTTTAAAATGTTTATATATGTGTAAAAGATACAATTTGATAGTACACTTGCATATTATGTTTCAATGAAAGGAATTGAGCATATGAACTTTACATGTAATGAAAGAAGAAAAAGTAACAAACTCTAAAGTCCATGTTTAATTTTTATCACCTTCATGCTCGAGGACGAGCATAGGTTAAGCTTGGGATGTTGATGCATGTAAAATGCATACATGAACTTTGTAGTTTGTTAACATGTTTATCCACATATATATTTGCATTATATAATGTTAAATCCATGGTTTATATTGATTTTTGGGTATTTATCAATGATCCCCTTTATTTTGGCTATAACCCGCGGCAGGGCAGAAAAATCCTGTTTTCAATGTTTTGGATGTTTCTGGACCTATACGAAGTCAAATGGACCTGAAATTTTGGAAATGTCAATATTTATCCACGAGAAGCATCTGGAGCACAAGAACCTCAACTGGAGGGCCAGGAGGACCAAGATAGACTAGGTGGCGCGCCCATATGCTCTTTTCTCCTTGGTCGTCCGATCGCCTTGATTTTTTCGCCCATAGAGTTCTCTTGACCTAAAAACCCCTATATAAGGATTCCTGGCGAGTCCTCGAGACGCGGTACACCAAAAACAAAAACACCACCAAACATAGTCAGATCTAGCGAAGATTGGAGGGGGGAACTCTGTCGGAGCCACCTCCGGGGGGATCTCCACCCTCTCCAACATCTCCAACATAATCACCATGATGAAGAGGGAGTAGTCCACCTCCGTACTATGGGTTTGTGGCAGTATCTTGATCTATTTCTCTCTTGTTCTTCATAGATATAGTACCATATGAGCTGTCCTACATGATTATGATCATATATGTAATTCATATGTGGTGGATCTTTGTTCTTTGATTTGATATTTGAGATTGGAATCTATTTTGTGTAAGATGTATTAATAGATCCATATCATGTACCCGTTCTTAATTGCTTGTTTTGATCCAACTTGTATGCATGAACTTGTATGGGGAGAAGTGTGTATTAGATGGAGTAGCATGGTGGAAGTGATTGAATTGTGACAAACAATATTCAAGATCTACTTTGGTTTTTACCTTTATTTTGATGCCTCGCTAGGGATAAAGTGAAATCATGTGCTATAGTTATCATGTGACAGTGTGATAATCTTGTTAGATCAATGTAGCATATTTGTATTTCAAACATCATGTTATTTTACTTAAAGCTATACTTTGATTTGTTCTTAATTCAAGATTGTATGGAGTTTCCCCTTCTGGAGGAGTATAATAGAGATATGCTTCATCTCTATGTTAGAATGTGATGCACATATGAATTCTTATCAAACACATATAAAAGTTTGATGGATATTTATCATTGATGAATTTTTTATGATCAATATAACTTAAAAATAGAGTATACAAGTGAACCCATAAACCCCGGTTCAATTTTAATCATAAGAAACACTTTTCCATTGTATCTACTATCTTTTATATTTTCTGCAATTTATTATTTTGAAAATACAAAAAATACTTTCTCTACTTGCAATCACTCATAAAAAACCAAAAACAACTCTACTATCTTCCATATCATCTAGTTTGCATTACTTCACTTCATTACTTTATTTATTTCAATTAATATTATATTTTATTTTATATTACTAATACAAAACCTTGTGCTTGACAACCACTTGGTGGAGTTGGGGACACAATACAAATTATTTACTTTACAGGTTGCTTGAAGAGGAGAAGACAAATAAAACTTCCACAACCAATTCCCCAAAAATTCGATATAAATCCTCGAGTCACCCTTGTGGGGAAAAGAAGCTTGCTACAACACTCTCATAGGAGGATGCATAGGGTGGCTAGGATGGTGCTTGGACCACCCTAGAATTTTGGTCCGCTCCATATACCTAGAAGACAAAATACTTCCTCCGTCCTGAAAAGAATGTCGCAAATTTGACTAAATTTAAATTAAACTTGATATATTTTAGTGTATAGATTCATTCAAATTTTTACAAATCTATGACATCATTTTCAGAATGGAGAGAGTATAAAAAAGGCCATTTCCAAAGGACGCGAGTAGCGAGTCGATCCGAGGAAAAAACACGAGCTGGCCTCCTTCGTTCAGTCGTTCGCTTCATGACTTCCTCCATATTAGACACCGTCGCTCGTCGCCCAAGATGGCCTCCTTCATTTAGTCGTTCGCTTCGTGCCTTCCTTCGTTCTATTTGGAGACCACCGCCCATTGCTCGAGCTCGATACCTTGACATCGCCCCACCTCACCGACTCCCGACAACAAGCACACCTCCTCCCTACTGCTCCTCCCTCTCGTGGTCCCTCTGGATGGCACCCACTAGGTTCGAGGGTGGGTTTGCCCTCCACCCCGTACCCGTACCTGACCCTCCCCCGCGACCCGCCTCCGAACCTGTCATCGGGTTTATATCTTCACCATACTTACCACCCGCTAGGTATCGGGGACCTGACAGTACCCGCTCATTTTCATGTCCTTCGCCTTGCTGGGTGCTGGCTGTCGGTAGAGGGAGAGCGTAGATGCAAGGTGGGAGGCGACGACACAATGGGTGGTGGCACAAGATGGGTAGGAAAGGGACGAGGGAGTAGGGGACTGCGGTATGCGGACCTCGACCCGCCTTGCTTTAGTTGTGTAAACAAAACTATTTTTGAAGGTAGACCACCATGCGTCCAAATTCTGGATCCGCCACTGAATACTCTGCACTTGAAGTCCCAATAAAAAGTGGCACCATTGTTGCCATCAGTCATCGACCAGATCTAGCGTGAGTTCTCACCAAAGGACCTCGGCGCCCTCCATTACTTCCTCGGTATCACCGTCGAGCTCTCTGCTGAGGGCTTCTTCCTCCCGCAGAGCAAATATGCCGAAGAGCTCCTAGAACGGGCTAACATGGCTTCCTGCCGCCCGTTATCTACACCCATCGACACCAGTGCTAAGCTCTCCGCCACATCTAGGCAGCATGTCGCTGACACCTTCGAATATCGGAGCCTCATCGGCGGCCTTCAGTACCTGACGATGACACGGCCCAACGTCACTGCAGAAAGCCGTTGTCTAATACGACAACATATCTGTTGTCTATATGGCTATCAACCTTGTGCATCACCAGCGGACAAAGCACATCGAATTGGACATCCACTTTGTCAAAGAGAAGGTTGCTTTGGGGCACGTTTTTGTGCTTCACGTGTCAACCTCGTAGCAATACGCCGATATCATGACCAAGGGCCTGCCAACTTCGGTGTTCCATGACTTTCGCTCCAGTTTGTACGTTCGGCCACCCATATTAAAAATGCAAGGGGATGTTGGCGATTAGGATCTAGTCTCTCTGACCGTTACTGTAACTTGTAATTAACACCTAGTCTTCAGGCCACTTCTCATGTTCTGTTGTACACGTAGAGCACGATCCCCGTGATCATCGACTGTTGTACATATATACATGAGGAAATACTACTCAAGCACTCACGGAGTGCATCCAAATCCTTCTCTTCTATTCTACACCCACATGCCTCATGCAATTCTTCCCGAGAAGTTCAAGGCCGGAAGGCCAAAGCCACCATCACATACACACGCTCTGCTCATGTAGGTACGCCCTCCGTCTACAAATAACTGTATTCTTTTGGAGAGGTTCAGCTTTGTGGTCATGTCAAATCCAAGTCACCGGGCCACCGCCTCCCGACCCCAACCCTAGCCGCCCGGACCACCGCCGACCGGACCTCCCCGCCGCCGCATCCCCCTCTCCCTCCCCCTCCTCCGCCTCCCGGGTCGTCCGCATATAGGCAACTCCGGAGGCGCAGGCCCTAACCTACAAAACTACCTCTGGCAGTTCTCTCCATCTGTTGCCGCCGCGGCGCCGGAGGTGGCGGCCACACCTCACCTCTGAAGGCGACGAGTGTCCCCCTTCACGCGCCTTGTCGGCCTTCTATTGTGCGGGGACATCGGGACCAGGGTGGCCTGCAGAGCGGCATCTCTCACCGATGCGGGGGGGGGGGGGGCTCGTTGCCTCGTGGCTGGGAGGTGAGGAGGTAGGTGGATTGGACCTGACTGCAAGACCGTTGGGACGACGTGGCCATGGTGTAGGCTAGGCCACCCCTAGGCGGTGGCGCTGCTAATCGGGATCTTGCGGGCTCGGGCTCTATTTGCTAGTCCCGATTGCCTGGAGCCGACCGACGGTGTGGAGATTGTTGCATCAACATCAATAAAGGAGGTGGTCCTAGAGGTTCTTCTGCGTGAAGACGAAGATCTGTTTGATGTCTGCCCTTGTTGTTCTAGCCTGGAGAGGCGAGTTTCGGAAGGCTACGCCGGCGAACTCCCATGGGTGTATCATGTGTGGAGATTGTTGGATCCAAGGGTATTTGGTCGTGTGCACCCATACTTTTTGCTGGACGTTTGGTTTCATAGAGAGTGTTGTGAAGCTCTGCTATCTGTTACCATCACATGTCATGTCTTATACGATCAATGGCGAAGTCAGAGGCGGAGAATGTCACGAAAGCACGAACATGAGGGCAAGCGATGGTGAATTGAGTCTTTGTGGCATTGAGGAACTGGCTGTGTGATCTATGACTAGCAGCAACGACTATTTGTGGTGAAAATTCAAGATCTGGCATTAATTGGTTTGGTCTAGCAATGGCCTTATCGAAGGCATTGTTTTGTGAGATAGGACTTTCTCTAGGATGAAAACCTATGATCTTTATCAAGCGACAATGATGCGTGTGCATTGTTTCCTTCTTGAAGGCGTTACTATTAGAGTATTTGGACTATTGGTGTTGTTCTAGTGGTGTTAGTGTCCTTGGTACAAGGAATCGTTCGCTGCAGCGGAACTTTTTTTTGTAATTCTTCTTCCTTTGTTCTGGGCTCTATGCATCCGTAAGGCCACTAGAGCATGCGTTTGCAGAGGCTGTGTGTAATTGGTATTTCCGCAATATTAATATATGTTCTTTATTAAAAAAATTATGTTAACATTTATGATAACAAACTGATATCATTAGGTTCCATTGAAATGTAGTTTTCTAATATTGTAAATTTATATCATAAATATTATTACAAGTGCATATTTTTTTGGAGCATTTAGTCTTTACAATTTATATCATAAATATTATTACATTTTTTTGATGAACTGCATAGAAAACATGAATTGCCCATATTATTGTTGATGTGAGATGATTATGTCATATGTAATTCGAATGAATTGCATAGAATTTTTGTAGCATTAGTCTTTACAATTTCCGTGATTGTTTTATCTATGGGATTAAATTCCATAGGTCTACTGGTAAGGAATCATTTGCACTAGATTTCATAAAAATCCAACACCCACTAAACCTCCTTTTCATAATCATTTTCAGATGTAAACCCCTTCAGTCCTAGGGATGTTCGCCACCGGAAGCGTCTATTACATGTACAAAGAAATATTGCAGCATGTCGGGATCGCCGCCACAGCTCTGGCACAATAGGTCAATAGCTCATGGGGGCTCAGCTGCCTGCATGATTTCAGCGTGCGTCCCCGCCACCGCCACCACCACTGCCTCCGCCATGTAGTTTTAGTTAGCACAGGTTGTTAAATCGGTGTGAAACTACATCAGGAGCTTAATTACTACTTGTATTAGTCTTCAAATCAGTGTTCCACTTACTGGAACGAACCGGAGTGAGTTCGTTGGTTTATGTCTACGCGTCTTTAACCTTGGATTGATTTTTAGCGGCGGCAAATTCTTGTCTGGTATACTTTATATGCATGTGTGTTCCTCTGTTTATTTATGCTTATTTCTTCTTGAGGTGTGCCACTTACGTTTTCATCTTAGATCTCCTGTGACTAAGAAAAGAAGACATATCTTTGGAATAACTAGAATAACTAGTATGCTAAGTATGCTATGTTTGGATGTAGAAATTTTACCTCGAAATTGAATTGGACTAGAAATTCCAAATCTAAGATGAAAAGGAAATTGTCTCTATTTCTAATTCCGTTGTTTGGATGTGCATGCAATTTACTGCTAGAGTCAAAGGGTAGCATCCAATTCTAAATCTTGTTTGGACTGCAAATCATAGAATTGAATGTTTTCTGAGTTTTAATAATATAAACTTGTCTATGGGTGCCAAATAGTATGTGTATATTTAATATTTATAAATTATTTCCACACATAATAATACTCCCTTCGATCTAAATTAATTAATCCAGATTTGTCTAGATTTAGATGTATTTAGAGTTCTAGACATGTTTTAGTGCTAGATACATTCGAATTTAGACAAAACCAAGTCAATTAATTTGGATTGTAGGAAGTATTAAAAAATCCAAATAAAGTCATGTCACAAATTAACAACATTTCTAGATCATATATGTTATTCTTGTACCGGATGCAAATGCACTCGAGTTCAAAAATGGATTTCCGATATGTTAGCTCGAAATAACAGAACTACCCATACTTACCCATACTTTGTATAGAGAGTGTTAGGAATAGACAAGTTGTATTCCTCTGGGGGCCAAAGGCCACAATATATAGTACAGGTACATGTGCAAATATGCAGGAAGCCCTTTAACATATGGGAAAACTACAATATACAAATATATACATCTAACATCCCCTCAAACTTCCACAACACTGAGTTTGGAGAGTAAGAAATCATGCTGCGCTCTGGTCTGTGCCTTCGTAAAGAAATCCGCCAACTGTAAATCTGAAGGCATATACTGAGGCGCAACAACCTGAGCCTGCACCTGAGCACGTGTATAGAAAGCATCAACACCAATATGCTTGGTAAGCTCATGCTTGACCGGATCACGTGCAACACTAATAGCACATGTACTGTCAGACAAAACCAGAGTGGGTGTGGTAATAGAGACCCCAAAATCCGTAAGTAACCACCATAACAAGGTCACCTCAGCAGTCAACAAGGCTATAGCACGCAACTCAGCCTCAACACTCGAACGGAAAACCGATGTCTGTTTATTCGTCTTCCAAGCAATGAGTGAACCACCAAGAAACACACAGTAAGCAGAAAGTGAACGATGATCCGAAGGATCACTCGCCCACACGTAGCGTCTGAATAGCACTGGAGCTGGAGGGACCTGGAACGAGGAAAGAAAAGACGACGAGTGATCGTACCACGAAGATAACGAAGAACACAGAGAAAATGACTATAGTGAACAGTGGTAGGAGCAGAAACAAACTGACTCAGAATATGAATAGGATAAGAGATGTTAGGACGAGTGACAGCAAGATAAATAAGACTCCCAACAAGATGACGATAACGCGTCGGATCAGGAAGAGGATCACCATCAGTAGGTTGAAGCTTAATATTAAGCTCCATAGGGGTCTCAACAGTGCGCTTATCCCCAAGAGCAGCACGAGCAAGAAGATCATAAATATACTTTTCTTGAGAGATGTAAAAGCCATCAGAAGTGGAGGAAACCTCAATCCCAAGAAAGTAGCGAAGAGGACCAAGATCAGTCATAAGAAACTGATCACGAAGACGAGCCTTAACAAAGGCGATATACTCAGAATCATCACCGGTAATGATCATATCATCAACATAGAGAAGAAGAAGAGTGCGTCCACGAGGAGAAGTGTGAACAAACATCGCTAGATCATGAGCACTAGGGGAGAAACCAGCAGCAGTCACTACAGAAGCAAAGCACTCAAACCAGGCACGAGGGACATGTTTGAGGCCATAAAGAGAACATCGAAGACGACAAACCATCCCCTCGGGAACAAAATACCCAGGAGGAGGCGCATATAAACCTCCTCACTCAACTCACCATTGAGAAAGGCATTCTGAACATCAAGCTGGGACACAGACCAGTGACGAACAGAAGCAACAGCAATAAGAGTACGCACAGTGGTCATATGAGCCACAGAAGCAAAGGTCTCATCATAGTCACGACCATGCTCCTGCTGAAAACCACGAGCCACAAGACGCGCTTTATAGCGCTCAAGAGATCCATCAGAGCGGGTCTTAATCTTATAGACCCACTTACACGTGATAGGACGAACACCGGGAGGGAGAGAAACAATATCCCAGGTGCCAGTGCGCTCAAGCGCAGCAATCTCCTTAGCCATGGCCAGCTGCCATTTAGGATGATGCTCAGCATCCCGATAAGAAGTCGGCTCAGAGGCAACAGAAATACCATACTAACTAGGAGAGTAACGGTTGGGGGCACGACGCTGACGAACAGGATGAGTAGAGGGAAGCTCATCAGAGGAAGACGACTCAGGAGACGACGATGAAGAAGAAGGAATAGCAGAGGAAGACTCCGGAGAACGAGGAGAACTAGGAGAACTAGACGGAGCAGAGGAGGACGGTGTCGAAGAAGAGACATCAGGGGGAGGAGATCCTGAAGAAGACACAATAGGAGTAGAAGGAGGCGTGTCAGGAAAGAGAAGAAAAGAGATATCTTCCACCGGGTAGGTACCAGTAGTGGGACGAGGATAGAAAGGACGCGTCTCATCAAAAGTAACATCACGAGAGATACGCATAAAATACAACCAAGTGTACCGATAAAAATCATCGATGAATAAAATATAGTAGTGATGGCCCCCTTTCGAAGCGAAAGGAGCCAGACCCCAAACATCGGAATGAACTAAATCAAAAGGTCGCTGAGATACAGACGCGCTAGTAGGATAGGGAAGCTGAATCTATTTACCCAACCTACAGCCCTGACAATGTAAAGACCCATCTCCTGAGACAGACCCCAAAAGACCACGATGAACTAATGACGACAGGCGAGAGTCACAAAGGTGACCAACGATGATGCCACTGCTGAAAGGAGCTGGTAGCAGAGGCGACGACCGGAGAAGAACTGGCAGATGAAGTGGCAGCGGAAGGAACACGAAGCCAGTCTAACTCCCAAAGTCCTGAAGAGTCACGGTTGCGAGGGCCAGCTCCAACCATGGCCTATGTGCGACGGTCCTAGACAACACAAGAATCAGCATCAAGAATGACGCGGCAACCAGAGTTAGTAAGCTGGCTAGCAGAGAACAGATTCATCTTAAGAAGAGGAACATGAGAAATATCAGGAACAGAAAAAGAATAAGTAGAAAGGGTGCCCCGACTAGAAACAGGAAGAGAGGTACCATCAGCCATGAAAACACAGAAAGGAGAAGGGAGAGAACAAAGAGCGGACAGAAAAGAAGACTCGGAGGTCATATGAAAGGAAGCTCCAGAATCCAGATACCACGGGGACGTACCTGACTATGTAGAATGCGGTGGTCGCGCAGTGCCTGAAGAATCAGTCACAGAGCCAGCAGTGCCTGTTGAAGAAGAGCCTGTAGCAGCAAGCAGACTGCGAAGACTCCTGATAATGTCCTGATCGGAGAGAGCAACTGCTGAAGATCCGGAAGGAGACGACTGCCCACGAGCCTGGTGCTGCTGAAGTAAACTGGGATCCCGTGTATAACAGGTGGCCCAAGTGTGGCCATCCTTGTTACAGTAAGAGCAGTGACGAAGAGAACCACGACGACCCTGACCACGAGCCTGCTGGTGCTCACCCTGACCCTGAGACTATTGGTGCTGACTCTGACCCTGACCTGGAGGAGTGGGTAGTATCGGCGACGGCACAGAGGACCGCGGCTGAGTCGAGGGAGCAGACGGCATAGGAGGACCACGAGTAGCAAGCACAGATGGAACTACAAGAAGACCAGCACCCCGAAAACGGATCTCCTCAGCCCGAAGCTCAGACAACACCTCAGAGAGCGGAACACGACCACGAGCATTCAGCTGAGCACGCCGGGGCTCAAACTCCTGGCAGAGCCGAGACAGAAACTCATAGATGCGGTGAAACTCCAAATCCGAGCGCACAATCTGGCAGCACGAGCATGTGCCACAAACAGCAGTACAGAGAGAATCAAGCTCACGCCAGATAGCAGCACTCTGAGTATAGAACTCATCAATAGTGGAATCACCCTGCTGAAGAGCATGCTCCTGGCGAACCACATACAGGTAAAGAGCATCCCCAGACGGCTGATAGCGCTGACGAAGATGTGCCCACTGAGCGGCAATAGTAGGGAGACTCATGAACTCAGCAGCATACTGGGGCAGAATACTAGAGGTGAGAACAACAGCAACGCGGGCATCCTCATCGATCCACTGAGTGTAGGCAGTCAGAGCGTGGCGATAGGTCTCGAGATCAACAGAGTATTGTTTGAACTTCAGCTCATAAGCAGCAACAGCACTATCATCGACACTCTGAGCAGCATCCTTGGCCTCCTAAGAAGCATCAGCGCCGAGAACAATCGGCGTCGGCGGAAGAGGAGCCACAGGAGCAGGGGGCACGGCGGACAGGAGACCTCGCCGGAGAGCACACCCCAAAGACGGAGACCGCACATGTGAACACGCATAAAGGCAGCGAAATCAGGATAATTCGCGCCATCGAAGATCACTGGGCAGCGAGGAATCGCAACATAGCCCGATGCAGAAGACATCTCTCTCTCTCTTTTTTTCAACACTCAAACAGATCTATCCAACAGGCAGACAGAGCAGTTGGAGGCCGGCAGGGCAGAGGAGGCCGGCGGGAGGCCCAGTAGCTGGAGGCCGGCGGAGAGGAGCCGGGCGGGTGGAGGGGAACTGGGCGGAGGGCCCGGGAGTCGGAGGGCCGGACGAACGGGCGACGGGGCGACATGCGTCGGGCAGCAGGGCCAGGCAGAATCGATCCCGCGCGTGGAGGAGAGGGCGGGCGACATGCGTCGGGCAGCAGGGCCAGGCGGAATCGATCCCGCGAGTGGAGGAGAGGGTGGGCGTCGGGCGTCGGGTAGTAGCAGGTCAGCAGGTCCAGGCGGGTCCGATCCGATCTAGGAGATTGATCTGGGGACCATGGCCTGGAGAAGATCAATCGATCTCGGGAGCAAAAATTTTGACGAGCAGAACGAGGAACTCCACGCAAGCGGCCAGAACGGGAACCGATGGTGGCCGGGGCGAGCTGACGGCGGCGACGGTCACAAGCAGAGGACCGGTGGGCACGGGAACCCTAAAACCGGCTCCGATACCATGTTAGGAATAGACAAGTTGTATTCCTCTGGGGGCCAAAGATCACAATATATAGTATAGGTACAGGTGCAAATATGCAGGAAGCCCCCTAACATATGGAAAAACTATAATATACAAATATATACATCTAATAGAGAGTCGGCCGTGTATTTACCCAAGCTTGACCAAGGCCAACGAAAGAGTCCTCTTGTGAGTTTCTCCGAACTCCTTGTACTTTCAGCCATAGCTTGATGCACTTTAGTGTTTTCTCACGAGATAAATCCCCGAATATGAGATGCAGGCGTTGATTAGAATAACATGCAGTTGGAACTCTCTTCCGCACCGCGTACAAATAAACTGTGGCAATCAATCCCTGACCTTCAGTAGGCCAGGGGAATGGCCTTTGTTCCTATCCGTCCGGCCCGCCATTTTTCTCCCGCCGTCGTTCCCCTCTAGCCGCCGTTCCCCTCATTCCGACATTCACTTGTAGCGGATTATGATTTGGGGCAGGACATTGGAGGGGCGGACGCTGTAGCTTCAACCGGATTGCTCCAAGGGGCGGGGAATGGAGAGATGAGAGGGAGAGGAGGGCGAGGAAGACTCGCCTTAGCTGGGTTGTCGCTGCCTTGTTGCAGCACACGCGCGGTGTGCTCCCCTAGCGCGAGCTCCTCTTTTGTTCGAGCAGAGATGTACCAGTAGCAGGGGACTGTTTTCAAGCCTTTCCGAGCCTCCCCGCTCGAAAAATCACGAGGCGAACTTACACGGGTGCGGGCGGACATGGAATTGCCTCAGCTTTCCAAGCCCCGATTCTAAAGCTAGCCAAACAACTAAATTTGGGCCGGCCATTTCCAAAAGCTTAATTCCAAGCCCTAATTACGAGTTTACCAGTTACGACATCCAAACACAGTGGTAGGGGAAACATTTCCACAAATTAAATATGTTTCCTACTAATAAATAAATCTAGTAATCGCAAGCTTAGCATTAACTATTCACAAAAATAATCTTTAAGTACATAATGGGCTAAAACATATATACAGGTGTATCTTTTATAAAATAGAGTGCAATTTTACTTCTTCTTTTTTGCGGGGGACAATTTTTTTACTTCATTGTCACATGATCATATACATGTGTGCACTTTGTAATGTTGGGTGAACCAAAATTATTTATATATACTAGTTTGGTCATAGAATATAAGAGAATTTTTTTTTGGTTAAAACAAGACATTGACCAATAATTTTATACTCCAAGGCATTCACTTGTACTCTCTCCGTTCCGAAATATAAGATGTTTAAGTATATTTTCAAACGACATGTATCTAGATCATTTTTAGTTTGTAGATTCACTCGTGTTTACTCGTCACTCGTGTATATAGTAAAAGAAGTCTAGATACTTGTGTTTTAGAAAGAAAAAAAAGCTAAAACATTTTATATTTTGAGACGGAGGGGTAATTGTGAGTTTGTATAAAAAATATTAGTTGAGCAATTATCGGTAAGTGTTTTATCTTTCTAGAACGATGAAGTATACAAAAATAGAAACTAGATTTCAAATATATAATAATAAACAAGAAAAACGTGTCGGTGTTAGAGATATTGAACCAAGACCTCCAACTTCCCTACATGAGTAAGTTAATAATGAAATAAAAAGTAGTTCCACTACGTGAGTTCCATGTCACAATCAATAGAGCTATTGCTTGTCAATGAACCCGATTTAGCGGCTAACTAAAACTACGAATCCAGAGAAGTACATACTAGACTTTTTTTTATGAGAAATGCATATTATAGTAGAACCAGAAATTAGTTGTTATCAGGAAAAGAAGGGGTGAATATTTGTGGATCATTTTTTAAATCGAAAATCATTTTTCAAGTTTTAAAAAATCTAAAAATAAAATAGGTATGTAGCCAGTAATGTACACTAAAGACATGCAAAATATCAATTGAAAATAATGTGTATTTTGAGCTACACAAAAAATGATAAAACTTTAGATCTAATTGTAGTGATTTTAAATCTAAAAGATAATCCAAACTTTGCCATTTTTATGTAGTACAGAATATAAAACATTTCGAATTGAGAATTTGAACGTTTGCGGGATACATCATTAGCTACTTTTAAGATTTTATTTCATAAGTTTTGAAATTTGCAAATTTAGTTTTAATTTTTTTAATATGCAGAGAGCATTGGAGGTTGGGAGTCAAAAGAACTTTCCGTAAAAGAAGACGCTTCACTGAGAATTATCTAAGAAGATTAATACTCACCCTATCCTGAATTAGATTTTATCAATTTTTTAGATCACACGTAACAATACACTAAAATGTATCTAAATAGATAAATCGGTGAAGTAATTCCGGGCAAAGAGAGTAGAAATATTCCGTTCGTGGCTAATGGACATTTGCGGCATTCTGTTAAAAAGAAAACAAGAAATAGAAATAATAGACTATCAGAAATAAAAGAAAAATACAGGCTCAAATCAATCGCATATACACAGCTTAGTTCAAATTTGTATACACTCAAGACCAAGAACACTAGCACCCCTCGTATCCATCCCCTCCTCGAACGGCCACTCCGGGGCTCCCGCGTCTCATCGCCGCCATCCATAACTCCTCGTACAGTACAGTCTGATCCATTCAACTGCCAGAAATTATCTCCGGCCGACTGATTCCAGCGGCTCGCCGAGTCACCCCGAACGACACCATCACATGATCCCAACCCCAAGCCCGCGTACAAGGTACAACCATGAGCCGGCTTCTCAGAACGGCTTGCCCCAGTACATGAGGATGTCCTGGAGGAGCGGGTCGCCGGCGGAGAGTCCGCTCGCCGGGTCGAGCTGCCCCGCCAGCATCGAGCCAGCCGGGTTGACGCCCGGGTCAGCGGTGGCGAAGGTGCGCTCCCACTCGGAGATCTTGGGCTGGCTCTGCACCTCCGGCCGGTCGCTCCCGCACGACGCCGTGAGCACGTGGTCCGAGCAGCTCGAGTCCGCGTGCGCCCGCGGCATCGAGTCCGACGGCCGCACGTCGTAGTACGCCGCCAGGTCCGAGAACGGCGGCGGCGCGTAGGGAGGCAGCAGGGCCGGCTTCTGCTCCGGTGGCGAGCCGACGGCCGCATGGCTGGGGCTCGCCTTGGGGGCGCGGTCGCCGGAGCTCGGCCTCTCCTGCACGCCTTTCTTGTTGTAGATCCGGCACAGCACCCAGTCATCCAACTGCAACAACGACAAAAGATCAATCAAATGTTCGGTACTAGAAAAATCATTATCGTAACATTCCAATATATAAAACCTAACAATTATAAAGCGATCGATCAATCACGAAGGGTTTTTATTTGTACTAAAATTTGAAGGGGCGTCATTTGGCTGGATATTTTCCGTAGCGTAGATGCATGCGTCGCCATCTTAGCGACGCAAAGCGCAAGAAAATAATTGGCGGGTGGAGGAGATGACGCGCGCGCAGGCATCTCCAGCGTTCACACCTCCAAGAACGACAACGACCGTACATAATAATCAAGCCCCACTTATCTGATCGATACGTGACGATAACCAACTCCCTATCTGATCGTCTGATGAGATGATGATGCCGAAGAAGAGAAAAAAACAAATCGAAGATCATAATAACGCTTGCTTGTTGCACACAGTTCGAGCAAAATTAAGTAGGTGTGCGCGTCAGAGAGAGAGGAGTTTCAGGAGTAGGGCCGTCGATCGGGCACGTACGTACCCTGAGGCTGTTCTTCTTGCGGGCTGAGCGGTCGACATCGGCGAGGCGGTACTCGTGCATGATCCAGTTGGTCTTGTCGCCCTTGGGCGCCTTGCCGGCGTAGAAGACGAGCGCCTTCTTGATGGCCACGGGCTTGGGCGTGCCCACCGGCTTGTCGGCGCCGGTGGCCTTCCAGTAGCCCGCGCCGGCCGACCGGTTCGGCCGCGAGCCGTTGGGGTACTTGCGGTCGCGCGGGGAGAAGAAGTACCACTCCTTCTCGCCGTACAGCGCCATTCCTGCACACAGGGAGAACGATTAAGTACTTCATGCCACGTACGTGAGGTCGATCGATTCACGAGGGGGCATGGAATGGAAGACGTACTCGGGAGCTGCCAGGGGTCGAACTTGTAGAGGTCGACCTCGGCGATGATGGGGACGGAGATGGGCAGGCCGGCGCAGCGCCGGCACAGGTAGTGCATCACCAGCTCCTCGTCCGTCGGGTGGAACCGGAAGCCCGGCGGCAGGTGCAGGTCCTGCGACGCTGCCGATCCACCTCCTCCTCCGACGCTCATCTCCTCGATCGGTCCTTAATCCCAACCACGCGATCGATATATACGCGCCAACTGAAGCTCGTCTCTCTCTTGTTCGATCGCCAACCTCGCCGGAACTAGCTAAGCTACACACCGCCGGGCGATCGGTCCTCGGGTATTTCTTCTAGTCTAGCCTAGTCCTGGAAAGAGGCGGGGAGCGAGAGCATGAAACCATGCGCTCTGCGGCACGCGCACCATATATAGACCGCGCCCGCGCGCGCGCACTGGGAATGCCGTTGGCGTCGAGACGTGGAGGGCATCTGACGGTGGGCGGATTTGGTCATTGCTTACGCAGGCCGGGGGGGCGCTTGGACGCGCGCGAGGTCGAGGGGGCGAGGCCAGGACCAGGAGCGGCGAGGCGGCCGCGGGGTGGGGCCCGGAGCAACGGCGGCTCACGTGGACAGGTGTTCCGTTTCGGGTTAGTTTGGTGAGGCCCACGAGAGTGGACGTGCGTCCGTTGGCGGCGCGACACGCGGTGCACGGGGACGCGAGAGCGGAAAGGTACGGCGCTAGCTCCGGCCGGGGGCGGACCAGCCTGAGAATGTACGGATCCCGATGGAGTCAGTTGGAGCCTATACTCCCTCAGTCCAGATTTACTGGGCTAACACGTGTCTAAGAAATATGTTTGACTATAAATTTAACCAACAAAATATGAATCATATCTCACAAAATTGTATAATTGGATTGATATTTAAAAGCTCTTTTTAATGATATAATTTTTGTGACATATGACTCATATTTCGTTGGTCAAATTTATAGTCAAACATATTTATTGGACTGCGTGTTAGCCCAATAAACCCGAACTGAGGGAGTAGAACTAATCTATCGATGTACTTTATTGTTGATTTTGCAACTTGATTTAGAGTACTGTATTGTTGTATACGGTCGTACATAGGGTGGTGTGATCGCCTCTTCGGTGTCCCAAGGGCTGGGGGTATGCACGAGCTACGCCTCGTCTGTTCGGCCAACGTTCTAGTGCCACTCGTGTGCTGAGAAGAGCGCGAGAAGCTCGTGAGACATGATAATGGTGCCGGCCGACACGACATTTTCTCCATAGTGCTCTCGAGCAGCAAACCCGGGGGACAACTGACGAGATTGTCTTATTCCCTCCAACCCATATTAGTTGACTCAACCTTGTCCAGATACGGATGCATCTAGACTAGATACTTAACTAGATACATATAAATCTAGACAAACTTGAGTCAACTAATATATTGGATCGGAGGGAGTACTTAAATCCGTCCATGTTGCTCAATCCCTTGATAATTAAAGGACTACTCAATGTTCGTTTTTCTCATATGTTTGTGATATTTCCATCGGGAGGAATTATTCCCACTTACATTGCTTGGTCATAAAAAACACACATATGAAGAAATTAGTAGTTTAATACTAATCATTAATCTTGGCAGAATATACAAATAATGAAATAATGACTATTTTGAACAAACTAATACAAGATCAGGGTCTATGCATAGACCAGGCCTATGGTCCCATTTTAAAAAAAATCATGACAGCCTCACATGCACAGGTACTAAAGGCCAAAATATGCTCATCTAATAAAACATTCGACATGTGTAGCAAAGCATCGAAATCAAGCCACACATATGCAACAAAAGAAAGCAAAGAAACGATATGGTAATACATAGCATTTGCAACAATGCAAAACACATTTTTGAGACATGAGATCTATCACGAAAAAGACACATCTAGAACCATTGCAACACAACTATCATGCTTTGTGCACACGAATAACATGCCCTGTTGTAGCACGTCGAAACAAACCCTCAACATAGATAAAATCCCAAATTACAGATCTCTCACCATCCACGTTGGAGAGGCAACAACTTTTGCGATCACCATCGCCTCCACCGTCCAAACAATAAAGAGGACGCGCCAAAACCTAACAAATCGAACCATGGTTATATACTCGGACGAGAAATGTATGGCTGCTAGTCCTGTTGTTAACAAGTTGAAAGACAACGTGCCTACAGGATGAATCAGGATAATTAACGGAAAAAGGCAACGTGCCCACATAATGAATCGTGAAAAATGGAGAATTCAAGGAGGTGAAACTGAAACCACAGGAAGTCGTGCGTGCGTACATGGTCCAGGGTAAACAATACTATTCTGACAGCCTCCCAGCCTCCTGGGGCAGCCGCGTCCGCACAGAGCCATGAAGATATGCATCGGCCACGTTACGCAGATGCCGTATGTACGTATGTCTACGCGCGGACAGGGATATGCATCGACCGTCGTCGTGTCTATCTATCTATCTCGTAGCTAAGCTCCAAATTAACGAACGTGCGGGAAGCCAATCTTTTTTTTTCTTTTGCCAAAATCAACGACGTACTAACACAAGAGATTAGAGCGTCTCCACTCGTTGGCCGAAATCCGGATCAAACTTTGGCCAGACGGCGCAAGTTTTCGGTCTGGGTACGCCCAGTTTTCCACTCGCGTACCAGGCCGAGTTCCCGGGTCGCCCGTTTTCGCTTAAATTTGGCTTAAATTCGGCTCAAGTTCGTCTAAATTTCAGCATAGTTCGTCATATAATGAGTACGGAACACTTTAAGACCAAAATTCGGCGAAGTTTTAAACATAGTTCGGCATAAATGTAAATATAGTTCGGTCTGCAACAAAAGTACAACATATTTCGGCCAAGTTCGGCCAATTCATGCTCAGCATCTACGTCGTGTTGTCCCTGCGTATCCATAGGTGCTCGACAAGATCATCCTGCAGCTGTTGATGCATCGCCGGATCTCGAATCTCCTGACGCATTGCGATGAATGCAGTCCATGTTGGAGGCACCTGATGATCAGGCTCGGCAAGAGGACCCTGTATGTAGTATGGCTCGTCCTCCTCGAGCAAACTCACTGGATCCTTCCTCTCATCCTCAATGATCATGTTGTGCAAGGTCATACAACAGTTCATCACTTCCCACATCTGATCTTTCGACCGGGTCATAGTAGGGAACCGGACAACTGCAAACCTCTGCTGGAGCACACCAAATGCCCGCTCCACGTCCTTCCTGCAAGCTTCTTGTTCCTTGACAAAGTAAGAATGCTTGAGGAGCATTGGGTTTGAGATAGTCTTCACAAATTAGCCATCTTGGATAGATGCCATCTGCTAGATAGTATCTCTTGTTGTAGTGGTATCCACTGATCTCAAATTCCACAGGGGGAGCATGACCCTCAACAATCTTGGAAAAGACAGTTGAGGATGTTGATGTCGTTGTTCGATCCTGCCATGCCAAAGAAGGAGTGCCAGATCCAAAGATCATGTGTAGCAACTACCTCATCGCCACGGTGCACTTCTGAAGCGAGGAAAATCCAACCAAGCCGGTGCAGTCCTTCTTGCAAAGGAAATATGGGTCGAACTCCCGGATGTCATGCACGATCTTGAGAAAGAGCTTCCGACTCATCCTGAAACGGCGGCGAAACACGTCCTCTGCATGGAGTGGCTGGTCGGCGAAGTAGTCAGCGTACAACATCCAGTAGCCCTCTATCCTTTGTCTCGCCTTGCACTTCATGCGACCTGGCGCCGAACCACCGCTCTTCGGCTTCGCCGTCTGCATGTACAGCTGGGCGAGTGATGCGAGGATCTGCAAGTGCTCTTCACCTTCGGCGACCTCGGCGCTCTCCTCCTCCAGGAGTACGGCGAGCAACTCCTCGTCGTCGGAATCCATGGCGAGTATCTCGTCCTTGTCGGAGTCAGTGAATAGTATCTCGTCATCGTCAGAGTCCATGGCCGAATCTGGCCAAATGTCGAACACTTGGTGGGCGTGGTGGTGGGAGCACGGAGCGAAGCAGAGCTACGGCGAGGCTAGGTCGGCGAAAGCAGCGGCGGAGAAGGCGTGCAGGTGGGCGGCAACTACGGCGAGCGTATCTAGAGGCGTGGGCATGTCTCGGCGCGGGGGAGCTCCGCCGGCAAAGTCATGGCGACAGAGCTCTTCGCGACAGTCTAGGCGAGTGAAGTGGGTGGGAATATGACTGTCTCGCCGACAGAGCTGGCCCACACCCTCTTTTGCGGTGTCCGGCGTCTCCCGGGCCTATCCGGGAACCTGAGTTTAGACCGGACCAAAACACGCCGAAATCCATACGAAAAGGTCTCTGGTTATACAACTGGGCCGTTTTAGTGTCCGGACGGAATTTTATCCGCATCATGTGTAGGCGAGTGGAGATGCTCTTAGGTGGCATTACGATGATCGGGTCTCTGCTAAACCGGTCAAAAAGCGCGACCATTTTCCAGCATCCAACGTAAAGGTGCTTTCCGGTCGACACGCAATCTCGGCGAAGCCTATCCGGGCATACTGTTCGGACCCTGTACCTTTCACAGAGAATTAATCGACCGGCCGATCCGGCCTCGGGACGTCGATCGGTCGAATTTACCGTGGCCACACACGCAACCTGTTTATTACCTTCTTCTTCCTTTTCACCCACGTCATTTTCTCCCCTTTAACCACGCACGGCATATTCTCGCCGGAAAGGAAATGTGCTACAGTGCAACACACGTGGTTACACCGCAAGGGCAGCTTTGAGATTGGTGGCTCGGGCTCGCACAGAGCGACACTGCACGCGTACGTACTGGGTGTCAGCCGTCGGTCGCGCGCGCATGCGCATGTACCGGATGCTAGCTTCTTCCGTCTAGCTGGACCGATCGATCTCGATGTGTACGTACGTGCTGCTTACGGACAGCAACGTACGCGCGGGCAGGCCTCGTAATGAGCTGTCCGAAACGTACGTCTAACCGACCCCGCCCGAAAGTACGTACAGGATCGACGCGCCGACCTGGCGCCATCCGCCACGTCGGGGCAGTGTCACGTAGGCGTCGTACGTACTGTACACGGTAGCTGCTACTGCTAGCTTTTGGCGTGCAAGCTGGTACGTACGCCTCTTGTGGTCGATCGGGATCGACGATCTTTTTTTTTTTTTTTTTTGGTGAAAGGAACAAGTACTATGGCTGGTAATAATACGCGCTATCTAAAAGCCCATCTCCTTTTGGCAGGATGGCTAAGCTTGCATTTTTAGTCTACTACTAGTGCTCCGTGATTCGAGCATATATTTGAATTCCTAGTGATCGTAAAGATCTAAGTCTAGCAAAATGATATGGGCGAAAGCATATGGGATCAACGCATAGAAGCCAACAGGAAGTGTAAAGAACGAAAATCGCCCTATGTCGACTCGCTTTCGCTTGCCAAGCCTACCGTCAACGCCACCACCGCGACAGAGAACCTTGCCCTGCACACTGACTAACATCACGCGTCCGTCGCCGATCGGTTAGCACGCCACGCCACGCTGCCAAGGCCTACCATTTTCGATCTGGTAGAAGCCACATCGCTCCACCTCTAGACTTCTCTAGTCAACACATATTCCAAAAAGATGCCCTAGAGAGGAAGAAGAGCGCATGGGGACACCATATTCTGTCCTGGGAGACTCGAATTTAGTGTTCCCCTAGAGCAACCGACCATCATGTTGAATCTATGTGGTGAGCCAACACCGTCATGCCTCCAAGTGTTCTCGTCTCTCTGAATGAGCTCCAAGAAAGTGCCTCCAAAGGAGGTAAATGATGTCACACACTGCCAACGTCCAGTCAGACAAGCCAAACCCAAGGTTTCGCTCGGAGCTCGAAGGTACTGCCAGCATGACGATGTCCTCCAGGGAGGTCAGCGACGCCCACAGGTGTCATCGCATCATCTCCAACGAAATAGCCTAGCAAAGGATTTCTCCCCGACGATAACTGCAAACATGAGAGATGGAGGCACAGGATCTCAGCTTTTCAGAAACGCCCACCGACACAGAAAAAAGGGCCACCCATACCGGACAAATCTATGAAATGGCCCAAATTCAGCAAACTGACTTAAGCAGAGACGTCAACTGCGAAAATATCTGGACGCACCTTTCATGGATCTGCCACCACCACCTGATGTCCGATTACGCCGTCCTCCATGGCCACAACCGTCGCAGGTTGTCACCCTGCTCTGCTCTCTATTGTTCATGAAGGAAACGACCGGAGGATCAGACCCAATGGGAACGAAGCATGCCTCCATCGTAGGATGAGCCAGCTGAAGTGGAGGCAAGGGGGATGTGTGTGGGTGCTTTGCCCACGGGCGAGGGTTTGGGCCCTCGGGTCATCACCAAATGGATTTACTTCTTTGAAAATATAAGGTTAATTTTAATTTATTGTGCCTACAAGGTAGAACGCATAGCCTCCATCATGCAAGCTAGAAGAGGAAGGCATCGACAAGTCGCTTTTGCGAGCTAGTAAACGTGGATGCCCCCATCGCGTCTCGGCATCAAGCAAAAGCGGAGAAAACAACGCGAGAGAGATAGAGACCATGAAAAAGAACATAAAAATATATAATGAAGATATTAGATCGATGATGACTGGTCCTATACTAATCACCGATGACTACTCCACCTCTAGACCCCTCCAGTTAGCACATTTTCCAAAAACGATACCCTAGGGAGGGAGAAGAGTGCATGGCGCCACCATCTTCCGATCCGGGAGACTCAGACTAGGGTTACCCCCATAGAAAATGACCCGCATGATGAGTCTACATGGTGAGCCAACACCACCATGACCCTGAGTGCCATGCAAGACAGTGCCTCCAAGGAAGATAAATGATACCAGCCACCACCACTGTCAGGTTTGCCAAGCGAAACGTGAGGTTTCCCCATGAGCTCGAAGGGACCGCCACCATGACGATGCCCTCCAAGGAGGTTAGCGGCGCCCAAAGATGTCATCGCATCATCCCAACAAAAAACTCGGGCAAAGGATTTATCCCTACGGTATCCTCGTAGACAGGAGAGTTGGAGGTACATGAGCTTAGCTCATCGAAAACGTCTACCAACTCAGAAGAAAGGAACACCTCGGACATGACAAATCTATGCACATGTCCAAAGTTAATCAAATTGACCTAACTAGAGACACCGACATGGGAAATATTTCGACGTGCCTGCCATGGATCCATCACCACCACCTGATGCCCGGTCTCGCCGTCCTTGACGGTCACAACCGCTGCCATCAAACCACCAGGGCCGCCTCCCGGCTCTGATCTCTTTTGCTCATGTAGGAAACGACCAGAGGACCCGGGCCTTTGGGAATAGAGCATGCCTCCATCATCGGCAGATCCATCTGCAGTGGCAGCAAGGGGTGTGTCATGTGGGTGCTCTCGTGTAGGGTTTTGGCCCTTGGGTCGCCACCCGAGGGATCTACTTTCTAAAAAAATATAAGATCAATTTTAATTTATTGCGCCTACAAGGTAGACACATAGCCCCCATCATGCAAGCTAGAAGAGGAAGGCATCGGCAGGTCTCTTTCGCGAGCTAGTGAACGTGGATGCCCCCATCGCGTCTCGGCATCAAGCAAAAGCGGAGAAAACAACACGAGAGAAAGAGATAGAGACGATGCAAAACAACAAAAAAGATATATTGGAGATATTACGAATCGATGATGACTGGTCCTATACTGATCACCGATGAATGAGTCATGACTCATACCTGCACCGATCGCTCCATCTGTACGTTCTACAGTACACTTTTTTTTCTCGCGTCCGTGTGTAGTACGTGCCTGCCTCTTGCCACGCGTGGGTACGTTACCTAGCTAATTAACTAATTAAGCCACCCTCCTGGAGTCTGGAGAATCGATCGATCGTTCAGTTTAGCCAGCGATTTGATTATCAAACTGCTAATGCTGGTTGATTATTGAGCTCCTGCTGCTGGGCCGTCGATGAGGGTGAGCGAGCAGCGCGACGGCACAGGGCCTCCAAAATTTTGGGGCCGCCAAATTGGCGGACACATCATAGTACCGGCCGCCTCAGGTCTCTAGCGGTGAAGTGTACTCTGCCCCATTCTCTACCTTGCTTATAGGCTCCCGCGTCCGAGGGGAAGAACACCATCGCTGGTCTTTTTTCTTGAGCGGAACCACCATGAATTTTGGATCGAAGCTTTCTAGTCGTATCCAGCGTAGGTGAGAAGATGGTCTACGTGGGCCGGGCTTAAGTGACCAGGCCCATCAACGTTGTGTACTTAGCTGAGCATAGCCCACACTGCTGCTGCTTAGGGAAAATACCAACGCATTCAGTTTGCTCGTCAGCCGGCGGGCGTTAAGATTTTCGTTTACTGTCCTACTATAGTCGTTACTCTATACTTTTTCTCCAATCTAAATTAATTGATTTTGATTTTTTTAGATTCAGATGTATCTAACAGTAAAATATGTCTAGATGCATCCGAATTTAGATAAATCTAAGTCAATTAATTTGGATCGGAGGAAGTACTTTTTTTTCATATATTAATGTGTAGTTGTATTTCATGGATCTTGAAAACCAAATATTTTGTAGATCATATGCTTTTAAGTATATCCGCAGAAAAATGCGTTTTAAGTTGATTTGCATTTGTGCCCTAATCCTCTAGAGAAATTAACTATATAACCTTTTAAAAGTTTACGATCTCATGTTATATTCCGTATCGGGGCCCCTAATTTCTGGAGACGGGCGTGCTGCTGCATGCAAATGGTCTCAGCTGTCTGTCTGTTGATCCTCCCCGCGGCAAAAGCGTGTGACGTGCTGACGGGACGCTCACCGGCCTTTTTTTCTTTTGGAAACTTTTGGGGTATTATATGCACTGAATCGATTACCTGTCTTGGCTAGCTAGCTTGCTAACGACTGCATGCATGTCTTGCCATTGCTTGCCCGTGCCAATGGCGGCATGACCTACGGATCCGGTAGGTGCGACTGGAAAGAGGAATCGATCCACCTGGTATATGTCAAATCGTCAATCATACAGTAGGAGGATTTATTAGGTGTGATTTTATAAACAATTTGGTTAATTCGACGCGCATGAAAGTGTACGCAGGTGGACATCTCACGCTGCCATTTACTATTTTTTTGGTTATAAAAAACGATTAGATTAGAGGTCTGCCTCACAGGTGTCCTGCTACGTGGTTACCAGGACTTAAGTCGAGGATCGATCTTCGGATTTTGTTTTCGAAAAGTAGTACTGTACTTTAGAAGGAAAAGACATCCTTATGGTCTCGCGATGTCGTGTTTTTTTTTTTGGGAATGGCGATTTTTGTTGGGCCTGGAAACTTGACATCTGGTGATATTTGTTTGTAAGTTCAGGCCCATATAGTAGCAAAGTTCAGCCCACGCTATTTCTCAATCACATCCTGGCAGGGTTTGCCAGTCCGGTCCTGGTTTGGGTTCCGACCTCCTGCCATGGCTCATCATAATCCGACCGAATCCTACCCAAACAGCCTTCCAAAATTCCTGCCAATAAATTGCAATCTCACCTTACCACGGCGGCAGAGACAAACACGACGAACCCGCATCCAGATCGACTCGCCGAGCAACTGAGCAAGAGCAAACAAGTTCACGTCTCGCCGACTGGACCGACGCCGCAACAGAACACGCCGGCGCACGTACTTACGTGCATCGATCGCCGGGCCGGGTTTCGCAGATCTGTACTCTCTGGTCGAAGCAGCGGCAGCTGATCGGCAACCATGGCGCCGTTCATCAGCCTCCTGAAGTTCATGTGCTTCCGTGGGATTGACGAGGAGGAGGACAAGAAACCCAAGTCGAAGCCGGCGGCGGCTCGAGCCGTGGCGAAGCCAAAGGCAAACCGGCCGGCCGTGGTCGCCGCACCCAAGAAAAGCGGCCGCCGCAGTAGTCACGACGTATCTAGTTATGTTAGCAGCGTGATGATGGCGCCCGCTACTGTCGCTGCGTGCATTACATAGTCTTCTCCTTTTTCTTTCTCCTTTAGACTTCTACTGTACTACTCCCTCCGTTTGGAAATATAAGATGTTTTAGGTTTGTGAATGTGATGTATCTAGACACCTTTTAGTGTCTAGATTCATTTGAACCTATACACTAAAAGATGTCTAGATACATCTCCTTCACAAATCTAAAACATCTTATATTTCTAAACGGAGGGAGTACTACTTAGTAGTAATGCATTAGATTGTGTAGATTAATGGCTCGTGGGAGCTCCAGCCTTGGGGAAGTTTTGAGAAAATTCTATGGTACTACTTCAAATCAAACAGCTTACCGAAAGGTGAAAGGTCTGCAATACTCTAGGACATGACTTCTTCTCACATGGTTTATATCAGGGATAGTTACTCCGATACAGCTGCATTCCGGAAAAGTGGATCGATCATCTTTTGCTTCTCAAACTTGGTGGCTTGACTTCTCAACTCTGGAACCGTGTCACAAATGTTAAATATGACTTTATCACTGATCTAGTCTAGATCTAACAGTAGCACTGTACATTACCTTTATAGATCGAGAACAGAGAGAGAGAGAGAGAACCGAGATGGACTCTACCTGCTCCCTGGCTCGACAAACACGAGCCAGAGGGAATCCCCGAGCTGGTGCCGGAGCTAGAACCTCCGTCGTTGGCCATGGGTGAAAGGGAATGAGTGTGGTGAGTGTGTGGCTAGGGTGGCGGCGGTGGAGCTTCCCGTCGGCGCAGCGCTAGCCTAGATCGGATTGGCTTGTAGGTGGGGCGGCTAGGGCACGGCTAACCTCGTAGTTCGTGCTGCCGGCTCCCCACCACTTTATATAGCGCTGGCGACAGGGGCCCACCGTCCTAGATAAGGACGGGCGCCCCCGATCAGGGCGCAGTTAGGGGGCGTGCTGGGCCGTTGGGCCCAGTCACGTTAGAGATCTATCTAACATTCTCCCCCTAGATCTCGACTTTACTTTTAACCTTGTTATTTACATATTTCATCACAAAATGATACCTAGAGCATGTTTCATCGTCTCAGCTCAATTGCCGATAGAATCAGACAGCCACTATATACCTTCATGTTCTGAAACAAATTCTGTTACTTTTGGGCCTCTATAGTCCAGGAATCATAGGCTTGCCGTTAAACCCATGCCGGCTATGTGTTCCTTGAACACATTGGGTGGTAAGCCTTTCGTTAGCGGATCCGCAAGCATATCCTTTGTCCTTATATGCTCGAGACTTATAGTTTGATCCTGGACTTTGTCCTTCACAACATAATACTTTATATCTATAGACTTTGAAGCATTACTCGACTTGTTGTTGTGAGCATAGAATACTGCGGGCTCGTTGTCACAGTACATCTTTAGTGGCCTGCTGATGCAGTCAACCACTTTCAAGTCGGGTAAAAATTTCTTTAACCATAACGCCTGTCCCATGGCCTCATAATATGCTATAAATTCTGCATACATCGTAGATGATGCAACTATTGACTGTTTGGCGCTTCTCCACGAAATAGCACCTCCTGCGAGAGTAAAGACATACCCTGTCGTGGACTTTCGGTCGTCTTTATCTCCCGCAAAATCTGCATCTGAATACCCTTTTATCTCTAGGGAATCAGATCGTCTATATGTTAGCATGAGGCCTTTTGTGCCTTGCACATAACGCAAAGCTTTCTTTACCATCTTCCAGTGCTCTATGCCTGGATTCTCTTGATATCTACCGAGTACCCCGGTGATAAATGCTAAGTCAGGGCGAGTGCACACTTGTGCATACTGTAAGCTTCCAACAGCCGAAGCATATGGTACTGACTTCATTTGATCGATCTCATATTGATTCTTTGGACATTGGGATTTCCCAAAATTGTCGCCCTTGACTATGGGAGCAGGTGTTGAATTACTCGCATGCATATTGTATTTCTTTAAAATCTTTTCACAATACGCTTTCTGCGACAGTCCTAACACTCCATTCTTTCTGTCTCGGTGAATTTCTATGCCCAAAACATAAGATGCTTCACCAAGGTCTTTCATGTCAAAGTTTGATGACAAGAACTTCTTTGTTTCTAGTAGTAGACTAACATCACTGCTAGCAAGCAGAATGTCATCCACATATAGAATTAGGAAAATATATTTCCCACTTTTGAACTTTGCATAAATGCAATTGTCCTCAACATTTTCTTCGAATCCAAATCTTTTGATGGTATCATTAAACTTTAAATACCACTGCCTAGAGGCTTGCTTTAACCCATAAATGGATTTCTTTAGGCGGCATCCCATATGTTCCTTCCCCTCCATGAAAAAACCCTTGGGTTGTTTCATGTAAACATTTTCTTCTAAATCTCCATTTAGAAATGCCGTCTTGACATCCATTTGATGTAACTCTAAATCAAAATGTGCAACTAGCGCCATGATGATTCGGAAGGAGTCCTTACATGAGACCGGAGAAAAAGTCTCATTGTAATCTACGCCTTCTCTTTGCGTAAATCCTTTTGCCACGAGTCTAGCTTTATACTTTTCTACATTTCCATTGGAGTCATACTTTGTTTTGTAGACCCACTTGCATCCTACTGTCTTGGCTCCTTTGGGAATTTCCTCTAAGTCCCAAACATTGTTGGAACTCATCGATATCATTTCATCTTCCATTGCCTCCACCCACTTGGCTGAGTGAGGGCTACTCATGGCTTCTTCATATGAGGTAGGATCGCCCTCCATATGAACTACATTGTAAACTTTGTAGATATCTTTAGAAATGGCTGGTCTTCGTTCTCTTTTAGACCGTCTGAGTTCATCAGACTCTTGCTCATTTCTTGCCTGGGGTGCAGGCACATTTACAGTAGGTGGTTGTTCTGGCTCCCTTTCGTGCTCAACAGTGGGTTCATGTGGCTCCTGATGGACAGGTTCCGAACTTTCGCCCATTGTTGTCACGTGTGGAGTCACAACAGGTGCCGACACCACAACCTCAGGGGTTGTAGGTGGTGGCACAACAGGTAGCGAGAAAAATGGCTCCTGAGTCATCGGATTAGGTGCATGCACCCTCTTCTCCTCAAGATCAATTTTCCTAGCTACCGTGCTCCCCCTCATCAATTCGTCCTCCAAGAAGACCGCATGTCTCGTTTCTACAAACTTTGTGTATCTGTCGGGACAGTAGAAACGATAGCCTTTGGACTTATCTGGATAGCCAATAAAATGGCAAGATACTGTTTTGGGGTCTAACTTTGCGATGTTTGGATTGAAAACTTTTGCCTCAGCTGGGCTCCCCCAGACCCTCAAGTGGTGCAGAGAGGGGACTCTGCCTGTCCACAATTCATACGGTGTTTTGGGCACCGACTTACTTGGTACTCTGTTGAGAATATGAATGGCGGTTTTAAGCGCCTCCATCCACAATCCCAATGGGAGGGTGGAATAGCTCATCATGCTGCGCACCATATCCATAAGGGTACGGTTGCGCCTTTCAGCTACTCCGTTTTGCTGAGGTTCGCCCGGCATAGAATACTGGGCGACTATTCCATTTTCTTGCAGGAACCGTGCAAAGGGTCCTGGTACTTGACCATATGGAGTATGCCGACCGTAGTACTCCCCCCCACGATCGGACCGGACTATTTTGATTCTTTTATCGTGCTGATTTTCTACTTCAGCTTTGAAAATTTTAAATTTATCCAATGCTTCAGATCTTTCTTTAATTGGATAAATATAACCATACCGGGAGTGATCATCCGTGAATGTTATGAATGAATCATAGCCATCCACGCTTTTCACCGGAAACGGTCCACAAATATTCGTGTGGATTATTTCTAGTGTAGCTATGCTTCGGTTTGCACCCTTTTTAATTTGTTTGACATACTTTCCTTTAATGCAATCTATGCATTGCTCTATGTCGGAGAACTCTAACGGAGGAAGAATGTCATTTTTAACGAGGTTTTCTATTCTTCCCCTCGAAATATGGCCTAGTCTACAGTGCCATAGTTTCGATGAGTCAAGAGTTCGCTTTCTTTTCTTTTGTTCTTTGTTCGACAAGGAAACTTTTTCATTCACATCACACACAGAAAAAACTTTCTCATGCAAGGATTACAAATATAACTTATCAAATAGTGTAGCAACACCCACACATTTGTCTTTCAACCAAATGGCACACTTGCCATTTCCAAAATAACATTCGTAAGAATCTTTATCCAAACAGGAAACACTTATTAAATTCCTATGTAATGAAGGAACGAAAAGCACATCTTTGAGCAAAAGCAAAGAGCCATCAGCCAGCTCCAGAGGGACGTCACCAATGGCCTCCACTTCTGCTTCTATTCCATTCGCCACTTCAATGCATCTTTCTCTTCTTGGCGTGGTCCTTGTCGAATGGAACCCCTGTAAAGAGTTGGCAACGTGAACAGTTGCTCCAGAATCAATCCACCAAGTGGATCTTGTAAACTTTTCATACAAAGATTCATTAACAAAAGAAACAATATCTTTACCATTCTTGGCCATGATGTACTTTAGCCAAACTGGACAGTCCTTCTTGTAGTGCCCAGTCTTCTTGCAGTGATGGCACCGATCCTTCTCCCCAGGGGTGGACTGGTGATGCTGGTACTGGTGCTGCATTGGACCCTTGCCATGGGGCTTGGAGGGTGAGCCACCATGGTTGCCACCTGTGAAGCCTCTCTTCCTGTTGTCCTTCACGAAGTTCAGAGAACCGCCGTGGAGGGCTTTCAGCCTTTCTTCTTCCTGGGAACACATCCCAATGGTCTTTTCTATGTCCCACTTTTCAGGGGACATATTATAGTTTATTACAAAGTTTTCAAAAGGCTGTGGAAGTGAGGCCATCACAAGGTGCACCAAGAGTGCTGGCTTTAGTTCGAGGTCCTCATCCATGGGCTTGAGATTTGCTGCCATGTTTGACATCCTCAAGATGTGCTCTCTTATTCCGTGGGGTCCTCCCGTGTACTTTTCAGTAACCAGCTGCTTTAACAGCTGGGTCGCATACATCTTTGAAGAGCCAGTGAACTGGCTCTTTATCTTGGCGAGATACTCGCCCACGGTAGCACACTCTCCAATCGAGCCCACTATTGCGTTCTCAATTGTGTTCTTTACGAAGGCCAGCGTCTTCTTGTTGGCATTCACCCATTTCTGGTTATCAATAGAGTAGGCCAGCTCCAATGGAGCATGGTCCCTCTTCCTTTTCTCAAAGTCAGCACTATCCTCAGCAGCACCCCTGACCGGGTCATCCGGCTTGACTGGTTGCTTGGTGTCAACCACCCAATCCACTTCGGCGCACACGAACGCCAAGTCAACTTTCTTCCTCCATTCGGAGTAGTTGTCCCCCCTTAGGAGCGGGATGTCCTTCAAACATGCCATGAGGTTGAGACCTCCTGAAAATCACAAAAGATGTGAGATCACCAAGTAAAACAACTGTATGCGTTAATTCAACGTTGGTATAAATTAAGCATGCAATCGTTTCGTGCTATTTAAAAATACATCACCGTTGGGCAGAAATAAATTTAAATGCACCTTTAATACTTAATAGGAAAAAAGATTATGGTCATGTGTATTAATAACGTTGGTCAATTAATAGCATGAGACATAATCACTTTAATCACATCTTTGTGTCAAAATTTAAACAACTTTTATTGCATTATTGCAATTTAAACCATACATTTTCAATTTAAAATGACTATTTGCAGCGGTAACTTTAATAATAACTTTCTTTATACTTTGAGCTTTACAGAAAAAATCTGCCTTTATAATGTTCTCTAGTCACAATATACTCAAAAGTAAAAGGACTAGAGAAAACTGTACAAAAATTGCTTAAAAAACTAAGCAAAACAGTTAAAAAACAATTAAATATACTCTGTAAAACAAAAGACAGAAAAAACTGCTCTTAAAAAAAAAAAACTTGCTGGGCCGACAACCTTGGGCGGCAAGCAGCGGCCCACCCGGCCTGGCCACGCGCGTGGCTCTAACCGCCGCCCGCCAGCGGCCGCTCTGGCCCAGCCACGGGCCGGCCTGCCTGGCCCGTCAGCCTTGCGACCGCCCGCTCCAGACGGCCTGGCAAGCGGCCCACCTGGCCCGGCTCCGCCCGCGCCCCTGACCGCGCTCGCATCTGAGCCGTTGATGGGGCAACCCTAAATCCTACGGTGGTCCGGCCTCTGCGGAGGTATAAAAGCCCCACCCGGCGCCCCCAGGGAACCCTAACCCCCACTCTCTCCTCACCCGCCCCCGTCCAGCCCCCGCGTGGCCACCGCGGCGGCGCCGCGTCCCGCGCGCGGCCGCCCCGCGTGGTCACCGCGGTCACCGCGTGCACCGTGCGTGCACTGCGTGTCCGCCGCGTCCGTCGACCGTGGCGGCTCCGCGGCCCTCGGGTCGGCGACCCCGCGTCGGCGGCGCGTGCACCGCGGCAGGCCCGGTTGCTCCGCCGCGTGAGGTTGAGGCGAGGCGGCCGCGTGCACCGCGCGCCCCTCCCTCTCCCTCTCAGCACCGGCGGCGCGAGCCCCGCGCTAGGGCTGAGGTGAGGCGGCGGCGCGTCGCGCGCCCCTCCCTCTCCTTCTCAGCTGTGGCGGCTGCGCGCGAGCTCCGAGACGAGGCGAGGCGGCCGCCTCTCGGCGAGCCCCTCCCTCAAGCTTGCTCCGGTGATGCCCGCCGCCGAGGCGAGGCGGCCGTCTCTCGGCAAGCCCCTCCCTCTGGCGACGCGGGCCGCTCTGAGCCGAGGCGAGGCGGCCGCCCACAGGCGCGCCCCTCCCTCCGGCCGAGCTCCGTCGAGTGAGCCATGCCCCCCCCCCGTCCTCCTTGCCGGCGGTGCGTCCACCCGAGGGTGGGCGCACCACCGTCAAGAGGGGCGGTGGTGGAGCCTTTTGCTCCCTTTTTTTTTGTTACTTGTTTGGTCTATGGTGGAACTGCGGCGGCGCCCCCCACCTTGCTCCTTGCCGATGTGTGCATCCACCCGAGAGTGGGTGCACCGTCGTCAAGTGGCCGAGGTGTGGGGCGAAGACTTTCCCGGTGATGGCCGGAGGAGACCTTTTTTTTTCTTTTCTTTTGGGGATCTATGGGGTGCGTTCGGAATCTTTTTGGGGCTTTAGATCTAGGGTTTTTCTTTGCCCCGAAGGGTTTGTTCTTCTTCTAGATGTCTCCATAATGGATGCCCATCTAGATCGAGAGGAACGGCGCGGCCATAAGGCAGGCGCACTTTGGATCTATCCTTTCTTTTGAACCTTTTTACTTTCTACAATAAGCACTGTAAAATCTAGCAACTAAAACCATATGCTCTGATACCAATGTTAAATATGACTTTACCACTGATCTAGTCTAGATCTAACAGTAGCACTGTACATTACCTTTATAGATCGAGAACAGAGAGAGAGAGAGAGAACCGAGATGGACTCTACCTGCTCCCTGGCTCGACAAACACGAGCCAGAGGGAATCCCCGAGCTGGTGCCGGAGCTAGAACCTCCGTCGTTGGCCATGGGTGAAAGGGAATGAGTGTGGTGAGTGTGTGGCTAGGGTGGCGGCGGTGGAGCTTCCCGTCGGCGCAGCGCTAGCCTAGATCGGATTGGCTTGTAGGTGGGGCGGCTAGGGCACGGCTAACCTCGTAGTTCGTGCTGCCGGCTCCCCACCACTTTATATAGCGCTGGCGACAGGGGCCCACCGTCCTAGATAAGGACGGGCGCCCCCGATCAGGGCGCAGTTAGGGGGCGTGCTGGGCCGTTGGGCCCAGTCACGTTAGAGATCTATCTAACAACAAATAGATCTATATAGGCCATCTAGCAACCACAAAAGCGATCAACCTCACATCGTATGTCGCCATAGCATTTTCACTAACGAGGTCAGCCTCACATGCGTCCTTGTCATGACTTACATATATCCGAATCTAGGATCAACCTTTGGAATTAGTTTTTAAAGGTAGGAGAATAAATCCTTATGATCTCACACCACACAAGATTTAGACCAATCTTTGGAGATTTTTAGGAAGGGCTTAGAGTGAAGTTTTTTTAGCCTTTTGCCCCCCTCCCCAATATTTGTACACGCTAGGGTTTTGCATTCGTCTAGTGTGCTAGGGTTTCAACTCGTGCAGCCTAATTGTCCAGGCCGCCAGCCATTTCCTACATCCCTATATAAATGCCTACATGGTTACAACACCACAAAAACATCAACCCTTACCGTAACACACGAGCGAAAGCTAGTAGTACACTATTGTCGAGAGATCCTCTCTCTCATATGACCATGGCTCGGTATGTTGCTCCTACAGTCGGCCTCATCTCTCTTCTCCTCATGGAAGCATCATGAGTAGTCCCTACACTTGGTAAGTAGCTAATGTCGTGATCGACTCCCACTCTTAAGTACTATGTGCATGCTAATGATCGGTTGTCCTCTCACTTTTCGCATTTGTTAAACACATGCAGACGAAGGGGGAACATCCCCGGCACCGGCAAGCTGGCACATTGCCCAACATGTACCTGCCCTGCTGCCACCACACTGCTATGGGAAGGTATGATGATCCTTAGGATCTTCGCCATTGGAGGTGTATGCTACGTGTACAAGGAAATCTTGCAACGCATCGGGGTCACCGCCGCAGCTCCGGCACAACAACTCGTGTGGGCTCAGTTGTCCGCGTGTGTCCGCGTGATTTCAGCATGCGTCACTCCCACCGCCCCCGTCACCGCCTCCGCCTAGCCACTTCCATGTAGTTTCAGTTAGCACGGTGTTAAGTCGGTGTGAAGCTACATCAGCAGTTTAATTTCTATTAGACTATGCAGGTGGGAGAATAAGTCCTTATGATCTCACATGCATCTACTTTCTGAAATCAAGTTGTTAGCTACCCAAAGTAGATTATGCAGGTTTGTAAAAGTGGGTCGCTCTCAAGTTAGGGCTAGTCACCGCTCATAAATTTTGCAAGAACAGAGCATCGAACAGTTGTGTGATCTGTGTCTGGCCTAGCATCATCTTGCATGAACTACAACTCGAGTATCTTCTTAGCCATACACCTGTTTAATAAAATCTCCTTTTACATGCAAAAAATATGGACCGTCCATAGCTGGCGATCTGTACCTGGGAGGTGATGACAACTCTCTTCCACCACACCTCTACACTTGTGTCCTTAATGCCACTTTGTACTAGCAATTACTAGTATTGGCAACCACCTTGATTGGATATGCCCTCGCAGCTATGGAACATTAGTAATCAATGGCTTGGAAACCGGATCACCCACCTCAATTCACTCTTTAAAAGCCAACAAGCCACCACCGCAGACACATGCATATGGAGGAACACCATATTACAAAAAGATCATGCTCCATGCCACTGAAACCAAGATTATGTAGGGGCCCATGGTGGGGGGCAGATGGGCGCTCACCCTAGGCCCTCAAGGGATGGGGGTCCTGAGCCAAGATTTATTTACGTATTCAAATTAGTACTTCCTCTGACCCATATTACTTGATACATTCGAATCTAGACAAATCCAAGTCAAATAATATGGTTCAGAGGAAGTATCAATATAGGATAGCTTCTCAACTATGTAGAAGGGGATCTTGGTGTCATGTCACCCTAGGGGCTCCAAAATTTATAGACCGGCCATGAGATTATGTTTGGTTCCACTGTAAAGCTACTGAAACTAAGATTATGTCTGATTCCACTATAAAGCTACTGAAACTAAGATTATGTTTGGCTCAATGCTATTGATTTAATAGTTGGTCAAACTTTGCAATATTTGACTTTGACTAAACTTAATATGCGGAGTAATATGAAAC
The DNA here is from genome assembly GCA_916181665.1 of Avena sativa. Lineage (NCBI taxonomy): Eukaryota > Viridiplantae > Streptophyta > Magnoliopsida > Poales > Poaceae > Avena > Avena sativa. Next base: position 281,745,459 of record OV702293.1, read on the forward strand.
AGGAGAAATACGTTTTATTAAATAAAATAAGTTAAATTGTTCTCTTTTTCAAAAAAAAAAAAAAAAGCTAACGACCTCACTATTACTATGAAACTCATTAGACGGTACTTTCGTACAAAACTCGGCTAATTAAGAAAAACTCCGACAAAAACCACACACACACACACATGGTCTTTTTTCTTTGCACCTATCCATATCAAACATATCATCCGAGCAAGAAATCTGAACACAGCATTTAATGGTCAATCATTGATCTGCTGATTAAGCATTGTTAGCTCAGCAATCGCACGAAAGATGATTAGTCCTACTCGAACCCAAACAAAACAGGCGATCGAAATAGTACCGGTCGGTCGGTCCTTTCCTTCGTGAGCAATCCTTGCACGCACGAATCGTGCGTTGATCCCATCATCCTTCCAGAAAAAAACGCAGCATCATCGATCCCGTGCGACGGTGCGAGCAATGCACGCACCAATAATCGTGGAAACCAGCATGTTAGTTACACGTCAATACGTCATACCCACCCAAAACGGCCCGATCGATCCTACATCGCCGCCACGCCGGCGCCATCGAGCACGCCGCGGCACCGGCACTGCGGCGACTCCTCGAAGTTGTCCGCCGCGAAGGCCTGCGAGAGCGGTCCGACGTAGAACATGAGGTGGTCGGCGTCGGCCATGAGCACCTGGTCGATGCCCCAGTTGACGAAGAAGATCTTGACCGAGACGCCCCGCAGGTCCCGGATGCTCCCGCCCGCCACGGTCCCGGAGATGGTCCGCTGGTAGGTGAGCTTGTACCCGCCGTCGACCTCGAACTCGCAGTCCCTGTCCATGAACACCTGGAACGCGCCGTCCGACCGCCGCAGCGTGTACCCGGTCACGCCCACGGGGAGGATGCCCTTGGGGAACCCGAACCGCTCCAGCATCTCATACGCGCTCGGCTCCGTCGCGTCGCCGACGACGACGGGGTATCCGGCGGTGGCGACCAGCACCGGCTCGGCGGGGACGTCGCGCGCGGCGGCGACGGGGGAGAAGACGGCGGCGCCGGCGAGTAGCGTGAGCAGGAGGAGGTGGAAGAGTCGCGTGGCGGCGGCCATGATGGCGTGTGTAGGATGATGTTCCTGGCTGTTCGGGAGCTCTGGGTTTGTTGAGCGACCTTGGTTCTTTGTAGGTACGGTGGTTATTATTTGCTTGGTATTACGTGGGATTTTGTTGGTAAGGGGTTATTAGGGAACCGTGTGGGTATGGATTTGGAGTTAAGCTTGGCGTGAAGGTTGATCTGATGACTTGGGCTGGAAGATGGACAAGGAGGACTTGTAAGCCACGGACTCCGGATCAACTTGCGTAGGTATACCGGCTATCAACTTGCCGCCGCGTCCTCCACCTAGGGCCGACACCCTCCCTTTTGTCCTGCTCGCCGTTCCATCCACGGCGGCGGCACCCCTCTGCTTCCTCTTCCTCCACTCCTTCCTCTCCCTCAGATCATATTAACTAAAGACTGGCAACGGGCTACCACTACCAGACCATACAGGAACCAAACTTGTATCACAGCCAGTTCCAGACCAAAATCCTGGCCTGGAATTGCAAGAAAGTGAACTGTGAAAACAGCATCGCCACGCTAAAAGCATTTTCTAACAGGGGGGAGGAGAGCAGAGCTACGCCTAAAAATACACACATTTGAACGCAATCTGGCATCAACCTCAGAAGTTAACTTATGGGTACGAAATACATCCATCCCAAGACCAAAAGGTGAGCCCGCGATGCAAAGTTGCAATCCATAAATACAGGCTAAACCTTCCTAGGATCAGGTAATGCTTACTGCCAAGTCTCTGGCTGGCCCTGCCACCAGCCCACCATTACACTACTACGAACAAAGTGGAGAATCCAGGAAAGGATATATTACAAGAATTAGCCCTCTTCCAGTCCGAGATAGCATCCGTCAGCAATCTTGCTATATCACGAGGACCCCAGAGTAGCCACTACCCATTCAGAGGTTCAGACGCAGAGCATCCGTGAGCAAAATGGCGGAGTGGCAAGATTGGCCTGCTCTCCAGACTCTGAAGTCTGCGTCGAAGAAACTGGCTTCCTTCCAATCTCGCAGCTGCTCCATCGTGAACGGGCCTTGCTCGTCATCCTGAGGATCCGTGTAATACCACATTGACGTGTTCCTTGTCTCATGTTGCACTATACGAGTATCCCCTGATTTATTAGCATCCAGATCACCAGTGATGCTGGCACCTTCATCGTGCACAGAATCATCTTCATTGTCATCGATGATAATAACTTCACGTTTGATGCCAGCTGCGTTAGCTACATCAAACCATGTTTGATCGGGTTAAACAAAGGGATAGCAGTTAGCACCAACAACAACGCATGATAGGATTATATATCAGAAAATTAGCCCCAGAAAACATTTGGCATAATCATTTATAAAACTTGTGATCAACCTCATGGGTTTCGTTGAACTGCTTATAATGTGAAGGAAAATAAAATGTGAGCAAAATGCCTAACCATTCATTCACAGAACTGGGGTCGAATTAGGTTTTATCATTCGAGGGTGACTTTTAAGCTACTACGTACTAGATAAAAAATTAAAACAAGAGGTGCCTCTAGAAGCTTACAACAGTAGTTTTTTTACCCTAACAAATAAATTGATGGTAAAGAGAATACCTTCAGTACCCTGCTTCTGCACATGCATTCCCAGTCTATTACCAGCAGCATTGTCTTTACTACCTGCATTGTTAAATATGAACAGTACAGATTCAGGTAGCTGAGAAAAGCTGGTACCTCAACAGAATGAAAATGCAACAGAAGCTCGACAGAGGGCAGGTGGCGGACCAATCCTCACAAAAGTAGCGCAATTAGTGAAATGACAGGTAGTGTGAGCAAACCTTGAGTACCCTGGTTTCGGAAATATGTTCTGGGTGTATCACCAGCAGCATTGGATTTAACTGCGTTGTTAAACATAAACGATAAGAAACAGGTAGCTCAAAATGATAGGTACTTAAACAGAATGAAGGTATAATAAGGTGCCTCTAGAAAGTCACTACCTACTTTTTTTACCATAACAAATAAAAAAATGGTAAACAGAATACCTTCGGTACCCTGCTTCTGGACATGCTTTTCCAGTCTATCACCAGCAGCATTGTCTTTACTACCTGCATTGTTAAATATGAACAGTAGAAAGTCAGGTAGCTGAGAAAGGCTGGTACCTCAATAGGATGAAAATGCAACAGAAGCTTGACAGAGGGCAGGTGGAGGACCAATCCTCAGTCAAATGACAGATATAGTAAGCAAACCTTGAGTACCCTGGTTTCCGGCATATGTTCTGGGTGTATCACCAGCAGCATCGAATTTAACTGCAACGTTAAACACGAATGATGAGAAGCAGATAGCTCAGAGTGGTAGGCTAACTGTTAGATAGAATGAAGGTATAACATCAACTGGAGTAAGGGCTTGGAAAAGACTAATAGGCTAACTGTTAGAAAGTACAGCATAACTAGCGAAAGGAAGTGCAGTAAGAGCAAAACCTGCAATGGCCTGATTCTGAACACACGTTGCAGGTGTACAAGCATCAGCTTCAGTAGCTGCGCAATGTAACATGAACAATGAAACTAGGCAGGTGGCACAAAGAAGACTGCGAGATAAAAAGAAGTGATATGGGAATTCTGTAACATTCTTTTCTTCCAGCCAGGTTGAGTGAAACTGTTGCTTAGACATGGGGTTTTCTGAACCTCAGCTCAAATATATTTAGGGGTATAATCTATTCTATTTTTCTAACCCAAGTAAACTGTCAACCACCAAAGAGCCAACTTGTAACTGTTGATGTAGTGCTTATTAGAGGGCATTATTCTACAGCTGTAGTGGTTACTTTTTTCGAAAAGGAACTGTAACGGTTACATATTGACAGAAAATGAGGATATCACTTCTAGCTTGCCAAGTTTTCTAATCTAGATATGCATAGAATGATTGGAATGAAATCTTCTAGTGCTCTTTCAGTGAGGGTTCACAGCAAAAGAAAATAGCAGTAACAGTGTCAAAATAGGTATAGCATTACAATTTACAACTGTAAAACAAGTACCAACTCAAAACAACTTATCCAACACCAAGTTATGTAAATTGGAAATACAATTCCATATAATCCAGCGAATTATTTCCTTAAACAAAAGAATCCAGCTTTTTTTTAAAAAGAGTCACAAGAGCACAGCCTCTGCATCGACTGATGCATATGGCTTTTATTCTATAAATAGAATCCAGCTGAATGCAGATTATATAAACACACCTTTAGGATTTTCTTCTGACCAGCTTTTGAAGCAAACAGTTTGCTCATTGGCACCTACAATAAAATCAGGAGTGTTATAACCTTTTCAGGACAATTTAGTGCATATTATGTCAGCAAATCTTCAGACTTTTCTTCTGAGCAACTTTTCAGGCAAACAGCTTTCTCATCAGCACCTACACATATAGTCCGAGTGTTTTAACAGCAATTAGAATTTAGTGAGCATTATGTAAGGAGACCTTCAGATTTATCTTCTGAGAAACTTTCCAAGCAAGGAGCTCTCTCCTCACTGGCACCTACAAAATAATTAGTGAGTTTTACCAACATTCAAAAAAACATTACTGCACAGTATGTAATGAGACCTTTATACTTGTCTTTTGAGCAAGTTTTCCGAGCAAACAGATCTCTCATTGGCCACTAAACATAAATCAGTGTTTACCGCTATTCAAAACCATTCACTGCACATTATGTAATCAAACATTATGTCAAACAAACAGCTTTCTCCTTGTTGGCTCCTACTTCCTCCGTTTCAAAATATAAGATGTTTTAGGTTTGTGAAGAAAATGTATCTAGACTTTTTTAGTGTGTAGATTCACTCCAAATCTGAGTGAACCTACATACTAAAAGAAGTCTAGATACATTTCCTTCACAAAGCTAAAACATCTTATATTTTGAAATGGAGGGAGTACATAAAAACTCTCATGTTCAGGACTGAACGAATGCTCTATTATAAAACTAAATCTTCAATTCTTCCTTCTGGGTAATTTTTTCAGTAAACAAATATCAATATTTGTGCACAAGCTGAAGAAAATTATAGAAGTGAACCTTTAGATATTTCTTGTGAGCAACTTTTCAAGCAAACAGCTCTCTCCCCACTCGCACCTACACAAAAATCTATATTTATCAGCTGATTCTGGACAACTTAAGAACAGCAACAAAAGAAAAAGGAGCAGCTTCTCTTGTGACGAAAAGGATTACAAATTGAAGATTGATATAATAGTGGTCATTAAACCATGTCACGAGGTGAATAAATACAAATACATAATTGGTAGTGACCATATAATCCATTGAAATGAACTGTTTCCTAGGTGGCAATTGTGAAAACCAAAGCAGCTGTTATCCTTGAGATCGCATTTCCAAACAGAAACTAGAGAACCAGCTCCGAGAGGAACAGCAAGCAGCCAGCAAAATCAACAAATAAGAAAACCGTCTCCATTTTGTTCCAACATAAATTATATCGGGTTTCCTGAATATAGTGAACTGCTCTCGTTATGTAATTGTCTATAAAATTTAGGATGTTACGACAGGACCGAACCCAGAAAATGGATATAGCGGCAGGAGAGGGGGATTGATCAGAAGGGAGCACTTGCAAACTTATAATTACGAGAATAGAAGACTATATTTAACGGAAAGTATAACTACATAACATAAATTTATACGACCCATCACATAGCTTCGTATCATTTAGGAGGAATCTACATTAGTAGATCACTGAAAGATGCATTGGTCTAGTGCGAGTATACGTAACATAGCCAAGGGTCAGGGAAAAAAGCGAGAAAGGAATGAAAATCCTTTGATTGCTAAGAACAATAACCAATCGCTACTACTTCGTTAGTAATAGTAGAAGCATGCAGGCATGTATGGTGTGAAGCGGGACCCGCCAGTATCCCACTTATAGTTAACACTCAAACTTTGAGACCAAAATTGAACTAGAATTCCCCAAATGAACTAGAAGCGGGATATTGATGGGATCCCGCTTTCATCCCTATGGCATCCCCTTCTAAGTACTCCCTCCTCCATCCCCTGGTTACAGAACACACAGAAGGGGTGTTCACTATTTGTTTCAGAAAGCCATTGCCAAAACAACAGAAACCATGAAAGATTTAATGTATTTGTATTGGTGATCTATTGGTAGAAAACAGACAGTAGATACATGCTGCACTAAGCCAGATATAATAAATGTAAAAAAGATAAGAAAGATCTGATAGATGAAATATAATATGCAAATAGAATGGTGAATTATGTTATCACGCAGTTGTTTCGCAGATTTCTTTGCAGAAGCTCAATGTGACACTAATTGGAATTTAGTAGGTATGTGGCAGCCCAGGTAACATGCTATGAAATCACCTTGTAAAACAGATGTATTTATCTGAAAAGACTTGTCCGGTGATGCAACTAATAATGCAGTGTCGTTATTATCTTCTAAATCTGGAATAACTTGAGGGACCTCTTCAAGAAGACGTTGCCTTTCGGATGGTGTGCGCAATAGCCGTCTCTTCTCAATAAGTTCATGCATCGTAAAATCCAGTTAAGGATACAACTGTACAAAGTAGTACATCCGAAGATGGGTGTGTTTTGATATAAAGTATAAACATGAAAACAGGAAAGTATTTTTGGTAGCAAACATCATTAAATGACCAAAAGAATTTAATCTGGCAAGGATATTCGTAGCGCCAACCCTTTTCATTGGCCACTTCAATTAATTTTTCCAGTCTCTGAAGTTCTTTATCGATCCACTGGAATGGGGGAAAGGAAAACTTGGTTAACATTGCTAGGAGAATTATCAGGTAACTTAAAATAGGTGATGAAGGCATGGTTTTGAATATTACACAATTACTACAAGAACGAAAACTACCTTCCTAACAGACTTACATGACTGACTATGTCGCTGTGTACAATTCTCGCCTTTTCCTCAAGCTCCGCCTATAAAAACAGCACATTCAGAGAGCTACAATGTTGCATTGAATCAAGTAAAAAAGAGACCCCAAATATCTGTAAGAATCGAGAATCCAGAAAAAAATCATGAACAGCACTATTGGGTCAGGTCCCCATAGAAAATGAAAACTGAAACTCCCAATTGATTATCTGTAAGACTGGCAGGACCATCTGGCAGATCCACAGATATCACAGGTTCACACCTGAGCACTGCAAGAGCGTCAGCATGTCATCTCTTATGCACTGAACGAATGCACTTGTGACAAGGGAAAATAAATTACATCACAATAAGTGTGACAATATTGCAAATAGTATGTTAGACGGCAATCTCCAGATTCATTGCAAACCATGCAGCAAATGCCAAGGGGACGGAAGCAAGCAAGGCTGTGGGGGTCAGCGGCGCTTGAAAAACGAATGAGTTAGTGCATTACGTGAAGGTGGTCGTGTATATCTATGGACATACGGTGAGAAACGTAAAACAGTTACATGCACAAGGTGTTGATATTAAAATCATCATATTTAATGTTGCAATATCCTTTATTAGTCACATATAATGCTTGAGACTTATCTTTTTCCTATAAATTCTGCTTTTCTACAACTGAAATATTCCTTTTCTGGAACAAAAAATACATAGTCTGCATTGCATCTAACATTATCAGGACATGCGCATTTAGGACAACAGAAATTGAAAAAGGTTAAACTTACAACAGTATGCCTTTCAAAGTGTTCTTTCTTGACCAACAGACGAAGATGTTCACATTCATCCTGTTATTATCAACAAAAATAGTTTGAAAAACATATGCTTCAAAGACAAATATGAGCCCATATAAGAACCAATGTAAATAACTTATACATCATAAATGTACTTTGACAAACAGTTAATAACTAGTGCAGATATTCTACTTCTCTATGAATTGCTTGATTGATGTCGGAACATTAAAAAAATACAACTCTCATATTAGAAAACATCATGCATTACCTCCTCAAAGTCTTCATCTGACAACATGGAAATTTTGACTGCAGACCAGTAGCCAGAAATACACAGCAACATATTTGTAGATACGTCTCTAATCTTGTATTCTTCTGAGGATTTCCGAATGCCTGTTATATATCTTTCATCAGCAAATAATGACCTAATGTGTCGCCATCAAAAGTTACACTATATGCTTTTCTCATGTCTTTGGAGAAATGAACTTTTTATGAAATTTAGCTCATGTTGATGCATGAAATTCACCGCTATTTCTTATCTACTCACTGGAAGGTGGTATTGATTTCACAAGAACTAAACAATATGCATGCCAAACGGATCCAGTTCTATATTAGAGGAAGAGCATTAAGCCAGGCAAAAAGGAACATATAGTAGTCAAAGATCATATAAGGAATGTTAGCATTAAGCCAGGTTAAAGGAACATAGAGTAGTCAAAGATCATATAGGGAATGTTAAAAGTGAACATTACCAGTCACTTGTCCAAGTTGATGAAATAATTTAGGCCTAGGGTAGTCTTTGGGATCATTCTTTACTCTAACAAAACAGCCAATAACTTTATTTTCAAATATCTCTGGATGCTTCAGCAGATTCATAACCAAAGATTTCCTCAAATAGATCAGCTTAATGTTTTCACGAACAAGAGAAGCAAAGCATCTCCTGTGTCTTTCAGAAATTCCTTTTGGAGTACTAGACTCAGAGGTCATGGTCCGAGTTCTCTTTTTCCTAAACGAACCACTGTTATCCTCAGAACTAGAAAGTGTTTCATCCTCTGATGAGGCATTTGAAGCAATATGCTGTTCGAGCAGGCTATATATCTTGGTGAACTTAATCTCTTTTCTCTTAAACAAAGACCGGAGCTTGTCATCGCATGTTACATGTGTTTTCTTATCTTTTGTTGAAAGATTTTTCTGTCGAATGTACTCCTTGACAACTTCGGCAGCACCAAATTGATCTAGAGGTTTGGATGTATCTTTTTCTATTGATTTAAGGAATTCAATCAGCACTTTTGAACCCCAGCCATCATAGACATTCTTCTTTGATTTTTTCTGTTTTCTTATGGCTCTCACTTTGTTTGAGGTTCCATTATTAGATAGGCGAATTGCCTCATCCTCGCCATCATCAATATTGTCCAAGAAATCATCATCTGAGCTGTGCTTTTCTTTAGGAAAATGAGCTTCTTGAAGGTCATCCAATGTCAAGCCCTCTTTTTTCTTAACAATCTCCCAGTAATCTTTAAACAAAAATTCAACAGTTTCCCTGTCATTGAAATCAACCTTCGCCTACAAAATAAAGAGAACCTACTATCAGAACATGTGTAAAGAGGATACAGAAAATGAAGATTGAGGGGCCCAACACAATCGTCAAAAGAGTAACTCCCAACTACCATCAGAAAATGTGCACATAAGACAAATTTCATGTATATCAAATGGTATGGATTCTAGATGCCACATGCTACCTTGAATGAAAATTGTTCTTCAAACTTGAAACTGTACTCGAAAAATTGCTAGAAAGTAGAAATAATACAGGATTAATAATGCAAGGAAATAATAAGTAGCTAATGAGCTAAATCTCAGAGTTCCACAGAACTATACTGCGAGAAACAGGCATGTTAAACGGAAGTGCACAAACTGACTAGAGCTACATCTGACACAATCATTTCTATATACAAGGTTATCAAAGACTGCCAGATAAAGGAAAAGTTAAGCCCCAATGATTAGTGGCATGTCAGTAATGTGAATGGATCCCCTAGAGTAGCCCCCACACCACTAAGTAGGTTTCAGCAGATCTCCACCATTTGTCGTTTCCTATTCAAAATCTATGTTCTTTTGTATAGGATTGCACTCGATTCTCGAACTACCAAGCACACAGCGCCAACTGAAATGGCACAAGACTATATAACTGTGGCTGTTTGACCAAATTATGCCCTTCAGTCTGTTTCTATATACCCTTAGTTTCGTACATAAACATTTGGTTGGAAAAGGAAGATTTCTGGAAAACTTAGCTCATTAGTATAAAGAACATTGTTTCTATTATACCACATCACATTTCTGTAGATATTCCAGATTGAAAAGGCACCCATATCCTCTGAAACAACTGATCTTCCTTTTCCTGACACCGATGCCTAGCTATCAAGGGTGTCCGTAAACACTTTCCAGAGACGGCTTGCCGACTTGCCACACCCACAACTAATTTAAGTAGACCAATATGTCAATGCCACCACGCTATCCACCGTCGAGTATTGAGGTATTCAAGACAGATCAGAGATTTTAGCTATTTCAGATCTCAATGGATAGATAAGTTGTAACATGGGGAGAAGAAAGGGTCGTAGTTCACAGCGAATAAAAAAGAGTGGCTTAGGATTATCTGGTCCATATAGAACAAGAGCCAGGATCAATCTGCTAAAATCTAGTTAGTGGCCACTCCAGGGGATCTGCACCTGGCAGTAAGGTGGACTAAATGCTCACAAGGATAGAGATCTAGTTATCCACTCACCCCATCAGAGTCAACATCAACATTCTTCTCAATCATGATTGCAAACCTTAGACAGTCGGTACAGAATCCCTTTGTTTGCTTTCCAACTCGGAAAAATTCTGCTCGACTGTGGCAACCACGACATACTGAGTTATCCGGACAGCAGAGACACCGAAAATATGAACGGCCTTTACAGATAAAGCATGTGTGCCAGCCTGCCAGGTTTAGCAGTAATTAGTACGGTTCATAATCAATAGTACAACTGATTGATAACATTAAGTGGAACTAAAGACAATTTGAACAACTGAAACTACTGTCAACAAAAACCAGGAGCCATGTTAGATTAATTGGCAATTTTAGGTATCATGCATTAGGAATGCCCTGTCATAGCGGGTCTGTAGGAACTACCTAAAAGGAGCAGATAGTGTATAATTTTTTCTATAATTAAAAAGGTACTCAAGTAAAATGATTTCAGGTTTCACAAAGCAACCCTGTTCAGGTACATAATCACAAGTGCTTCACGGCAATGGCAGTCATAGCAACTGTAAATAAAAAACGTGTAGATACTCACTGCAGATGAATTCGTCATCCGATTTGAGGAAATCTTCATCCTTCCCCACGCAGTTAGGATGGTAGGCCTTGTGGCAGTTCCTGGAAGATAGTAATGGCTATAAATACTTGCGGTGAACATGTCAGGGACTGCGGAACAATGCAACGGAGTAGAAACGCGCATATAGCTCAGAGAAACAAGTCGATAACTCAAGCTAGGCAGATTCACAACCGAGTGCCTCTGTTTTGCCTGCACGACATACACGGGAAATGCATCACATAGTAGTACTAACAAGTGCCCTGGTGTGACACCTACATCCAGGGGTGGCGGTGAACGCCCACTACCGCACCACAGAACCAATCGACGGGGAACGACAGCGCCACAACTTTAGAGGCCTCGCTAGCAAATTCCCCTGTTCTAGCTTAAGAAAGCACGAGGTTTCGATCCTACGGTACTGTATCTGGGAGCTGGTACCCTCGGCGGGGGCACATCACCAGCCAGCATTTCCCGTTTCTCCACAAGCTACGGGCACGCGGTGGGTGGGAGTCGAAACCCCGAAAACGAGGGTTTCCGGCCGGGCAAGAAAGTGAAGCAACCTGTAGTCGCAGAGGCGGAGGTCGCCGCCGTCCTTGCAGTCGAAGCAGAAGTCCCCCCTCCCCCTCGGCCTCCTCCTCCTCCTCCTCCTCCTCCTCGATCTCCGGCTCTGGCTCCGCCTCGCTCGCCGGCCGCGGCTCCCTCCGAACCTTACCCGCGCCGCTGCGGGACTTGACGGCCGGCTTCCTGCCCTTCCGCTTCCCCATCGCCCCGCTCTCTGACTCCGGACCGGGCTGTGACGGCGGGAGTTAGTTAGGGATTCGGGGGACCGGAATGTGGTGGGTGGGGGAGCCAATGGAGGGGGATTTTGGTGATCGGGATCCCCTCGGAGTGTGGCAGTGGAGTGGTGAGTGGAGAGTTCGGGGGTTTAAGCTGGAAGGTTTCCGAGGAGAGTGGGTGCTCTGCTCTGCTCGCCTGCTGCTTTTCCTGGGGCCTTGTGAGTGACACTGCGAGTCCCACATCTGTCGCTGTCCGCTCCGAGAGAGGAAAAAGAGGAGGAGAGAGGGCGCGGGCCCCGCGGGCAGGAGTGACGGGTGGGTGGGCCCTGTTTATGTAGACCGTCCGATTGACCAGTGAAAATGGTTCATGTTTTTTTTATCTTTTCAAAAGTGGCTGTAGAGTACGAAAGGCTGGAGTTGGAGCGCGGCGAAACTGGTGTGATCCGTCGACCGTTCGGTCACAACCTCCAGGCGCCCATGGATATTCGCCGGGTTTTGGCAAAGTTGGCCAAATTTTGCTTCAAATGCTTGATTTTGTCGCTGACGTACGAAGAAAACGCATTAAGAACTTTGATGCGAAAAGCACCTAAAAATATATCCAAATGCTGTCAAAGATCACATTCAAGGAATCCTAGAAAGTGTAGTGAGTGCTGCCACTCGTTGACATCCATAAAACAAAATTTGGTGTGATGGCATCGGTGCTACATATATTTTGTCTAGTACGATATTTTCAAAGCTATTTTAAATAAAGTTTATCGCTTTGAAGGATCAACTAGCTGAATATCTTCACAAAGACGTTATTACTATCTCAATTTGATGGCATCTATTTTATCACTTATGTTACTCCCACTGTAAGCAGAAGTGAATATCCGTAGTCTTGTATAATATATTATAAAAAATAATTATACGTGTCCTATATAAGATGTCATTCTATATCATTTATTGAGGCAAAATACTTTTTGTTGTGTTATTTACTGTAATCAACCTTACCAATCTAGCTACCTATGATCTTATAAATAAGGAGGCATTAGTTGGGCAAGAAGCGCCTGGTCAACCGCCTCACTGAATGGAGATGCCAAATATAAACCATTGATC